>JAOEGS010002633.1:24690-37461 GCA_025447755.1 Corythornis vintsioides | reverse complement strand
AGTTTTAGAATAAGTAATCTAGTGCTGTGTATGTTGTTAATTTCTGGGGGAATCTGTAATACCTGCTGAACCAGTCTGTGACTTACAGGAGCATGATAACCTAATTTAAGAATGAATGATTAAAGTTGTCTGTGTATATGAAAAATAAACAAAGCTGATGTTGATATGATAAGTTCCATTTGATTGAGGTAAAAATTACAAAATAACATTTAATCTACCACAAATTATTTCATTTTAGCTACTTTTAAATTTAAAGTTTGAAATTTTATAACCTGACTGAAATAGTGACATGTCTGGTTCTTTTTCTTGGGGAAAACTAACCTGATGCATAAGTAAACAACAGAAATGCTCTCCAAAACTTTTCAGAAAAAATGCCATGCAATGGCAATTTCTGTATAATTGTTCTGTTCTGCACAATGCATCTTTATGTTTTTGTCATGAGGATACGGTTAACCAGCGTGATGTAAAGACATGCCAGTGTGAGATATCTAACTGTTGTGGGTTTCCTGTGCTGCAGATATTAGTAGAATAAAATTGATGTCCTTTTTGAGTACAACAGAAGGTTATTTTTTTCTTATTATTTTTATTTTATTTTCAAAATCTGTTCGTTTTGTTGGCACAAAGATTTAGTCATGAGCAGGAGCTGCTAAGTCAAAATTATTTTGATTTTTATATACTAGTAGAACAAAATGAGCACAATGAGATAACCCATTTGATTGGTAGTGGAGAGGGCTGGTGAGTCTGTAGCCAGGCAGACTGCTTGGTATATTTGGCATTTCTACAAAAATATTTATTAAATTAATAGCCACATAATTTTCAATCCCATAAACTTTGGCTCCAGTTTTAAATTTATATTATGCTCACAGAGAGGAGTAATTTCTGATGTTTGACTTTTATAAATGTACCATAGTTCAATGCCATGACCATGCGGTGCTATATTACCATGGGATGAAGGTAAGCAAACACACTCTGAGATAGAATTTAAATAGTAAAAGTCACATGTTTTTGGTGTTACATGCTTCTCAGTTTAAATATCTCAGATAGAACATGCGTCTCAAACATTTTCAATCTTTTTCCTGGATGGGAGCTCATAAGGTAGAGATTCTGTCAATTACCATCAGCTAAAGCATTGATTTAGATTAATTTCTAAAAATAAAAGTGGCAGTCAATTTGAAGTTTGTATTCAACAGAGAAAGGAAGGAAAGACTGGAACATGGATTTAGGCATAAACTTGCAGTTCAGAGAATGACTTGGCACATTATCAGAATGTCAGAAGTAAAAAAAATAAAAATAAATTGATTCAGTTACAACAGAATCTGTTGCATTCTCTACTGAAACCTCCCATTCCAGTGGGGGACATCACCCATTCTCATTACCAGTAACTAACTGTGAACCTTATTTAATTCTTTAAATTTATCTTTAGCCAATTTAGCTTCATCACAAGGCCAATGTTCATCTGAATCTTTCCTGTGGGAGTAATTTTTTACAGTTAATTAGGCACTCATTAGCTACTAGCCAGTAGAAATCAGGAAGTTTCTTGGTTTAGCTGTTGATCAATAGATTAACCCCGTTGTTCCTCATTCATTTTGTAGACAATTAAAACTTCATGGAAAGATCCTTTCAGTCTTTTGGAAAAATACTTATGGTGTAAACCAAATGAAGACAGGGTACACATTTCTCCCACTCATGTCAAAATCATTGTAAGAAAATTCACAGATTTATTACTTCTTTAAATTTACTTTTTCTTCCTTGGCTATGTTCACATTATGGAAATTGATTTTTTTCCCCATATGATGTCTGATTCTACATGCTGCTGTATTCAAGTCTATATTTTGGAATCAGTCTGTATTAGCATATTCTTTCACTTAAGTACATTCACTGAAAATAATGAAACACTTTGTTTTTCAGTTATACAGATTACATATATGTCTAAATATACTCAAGTAAGTTTCAATCATTTCTACATTTCTTTCTGGCAATTTCTTATTTCTTATGTTTTCTTTTACTTCAACATATTGAGATTTTTCATGTTTATTATGCTATAATGGAAGATAGATTTAGTGTTCTGATTTCCCTAAAGCTTCTGAGAGCTGAAAAGAAAAATAATTGAGACTTATTTAAAAAGAGCAGTCTAATATAGGCTGATTCTCCTCACTTGCACCAATTTAACAGGGTCTTCCTGATTCTCATAGAGTTATTATCTGCTGATTACTCATGACTCAGACCCTCAGACAAAGGTCTGATATGGCAATTCTAATAGGAAACTAAATTGCTATATTATGTATTTTAATAAGTGCTAGAGACAAGTCAATGGAAATTGCTGTGATAGCAGTGATTTGATTTTAAAAAAATATATAAAATCTAAGATGAGTCTTTAGGTTTTTAAAATTAATTGGAATGACTTGCAGTCAAATGACATGCAGGCAAGTATAATTTGAGCATTACATGATGCATCAAGGGTTTGTCTGAGATTCAGAGGAGCAAATGATACAATAAATAGAATAGTGAAATAGAATATACATTTCTAAAACATGGTCTTCAAAGAAAGAATGAGAATTTTTACATTTATTATTACTACTTTTAACGTGTAATTTAATATCAACAGTCTGAGGACTTCCGTAGTTTAATTTAGATCTGGTTTTTTTTCCTTTTGGATTTCTCTGTAAATCCTTTGTGAACCTGTTACCATTATTTACTGTTTTCATACACCAGTGCTTGATTACAGGCATTTATCTGCTCCATATCAAAAATCTTATCCTAACATTGAGGATGAACACTAATTAATGTGTTAATCTTATATGCAGTGAAGTTGGAGTAGGGATCTTCTAGGTCCCTTCCAACCCCTAGCATTCTGTTTTTCTGTGACAGATCATGTGCCCTGAAGAAACACAGAAAAGGTTTCTGGGAAAAAATACAAAAAAGAAGGTGTTGAAGGTTAGCAAATCAACACACTTCTACTGCACAAACTTTCAAAGGTACATGAAGACTCATCCTGATTTTTTGTGCTAATTTCACTCTCCTCAGCCAGGCTGGAGGTAGTTCTTCATAACCATATGCAACTGTTAAAGACCTTTTACAGTGTAAAAGCCCAGTAGCTTTCCTGCTACAGGCAAGTTTAGTTATGGTTACAGAATGGTGTGTGTTGGAACTCCTTTAGTTGAATCTTTCAGACTTAGCATTTGTCTCATTCCACTCAGTGGACAATGAGGGAGGCGTATCTTTTGCGATCCCTGAAAGTGGCTGTACCTGCATGGCAGGGCCCCCAGGGCGCCCGAGTGAGGACAGTGACTCCAAGGAACAATAACACACCGATTTATTAGTTCTCCCTAATCAAACAATCAAAAAACGGGATGGTTAAAAACTTATGTTTCATAGGCAATAGATTTATGGCGCGACCTACTGGGCTACCAGTGCACCTCCAGTGTTCTCATCAGTGGTAATCCCTGGGATTTATTATAAATGTCTTCTAGTAAATACATTTAATTTCAAAGATGTCTAGAAAAAAAAAAAAGAGGAAAACCTCTTTAAAACATCCTATTTCCTTTATTACATTTGAGTTAGTTAAAACCCTGTAGTTTATCTCTTCCATGCTATTTATTTTTGTGATTTTCATGTGTATAAATGCACATGCCAAAACTGGAACATAGTATTTCCTCTTTTACTTTGCTACTATTTCTTAAAGTCCCCAAAATAGAATGGGCAGGGATATGTTCAGTATTATTCACTCATGCTAATATTTTGTTGCTATTTTACTTACTGCTGTTATGCACTCTGTAAAGCAGTGTGTATTTTGCTTCTATTGCCAGATCCTTTTTTTTTTAAATTTGCAGTCTATGTCTGTAGTATAAAAAAGCATTCACCTCCTTCCCCTAGTCTCCATTACTCTCTTTATGATTATGTCTGTAAGCTGCTTATTTTCCTGTCCTTTGTAAATCATTCTGTGTTTTCCTGCCACTTGGTGTGACTGCTGTTTTAATATAATCAGCAAGTGTTATCATTTACAGCATGATCCCTGGCATAACCTTGACTTTATACTGATCTTTACCTTAATTTTCAAATGTTCTGTTTCTCATATATTCACTCTGTAGCATGTAAAACATCACTAATTCCTATCCTGAACAATATGAAATAATTTTGTAGGGGTTTTTTAAACAGAACTGGGTTACATTGACATTCTATAAACTACATTTATGAAAAACAAATAAGAACAAAAACACTAATAAAACACACAGCCAATCAAACAAACAAAAAACTTTTGCTATTAGCTTCTATGTGTTGAGAAACATTTACAAAAGCTGTTTTACGGTGGAATTTAAAATTAATTACAAAATTAATCCATGTGTCTGTTTTAAGTTTCTAGGAGTTATGGGCTCTTACTAAATCAAACTCTTAACATTTTTGTGCATACTTGTGAATAATTCTTGTAACAAGGATAAATGTAAGACAAGTAGCATCCAGCAAATTATTCTGTGAAATTAATTTTGAAAGTGACAAAGTTACAAAAGAAAATTAAATCTGTGAAGGGTATTTTAATATAAATTTTTACTGTATAAGCAAATGAATCTTTGATAGTAAGACATTTGTTGTTTTCAAAAGGTTTAGGTAATGCAAACTGAGTTTATAATTATAGAAATAAAACATTTCTCAGCTCTTTAAGATGTTCATATTTCAGAGAAATATGAGGTGATACAGTTAATATGCATTTTTTTTTTTTTTTCAATAGAATAACCTTTTCAAAAATGTCTTTCAGAGCTAATAGAAATTGGAAAATGAAACACTGCAGCACCTTTACATGTTTTTTATTTAAGGAAAAGAATAATTCACATTTACAGGAAGAATAAATTACATATTTTAATGTAATATTTTCTTAATGTAATATATTTTCCTAAGGTTATTGTATTATTTATTTTATTTCAAAGTTCCTTTTCTGGAAACGTGATAAGTCACACAACCAGTACCATTTTCTCCATTCACTGATGCTGAAAATAGCAATTTTTTTTTTTTTTTCTGTGATAATAAATTCTGGTTTTAATTTGACAGTGGAAAGTATTTAATCTTCATAACTAAAAAAACAGTATTGCAATAAATCCAGGTTGCTCTCAGAGATTTCATTAACTGAGGACTGGAATGAAAAGTGTTGTAGTCTACTTGAGTGAAGCAGAAATGTTTGTGAAGTTTAAGAATCTGAGGAGAAATCTAGACTGTTATTTGTGGGGTTTTTTTAGTGCTTCTTAAAGGGATCATTACAGCTGAGCTTGTCACTTTTCCATTTGTGTAAATGACAGATTGTTTTATAGCAGTGTTTCCTTTCAAGGATTGAATTCAAAATGGACTTAAGGAGAATAGTAAAGCAGGTCTTGGTACAAAACAAATAGCATAGTACTGTATTTGAAATAATAGAATTACTTTCCCTTTTTCAATAATCTTTTTTCCTTTTCTACAATTATAAATTTTTGCGTTAGTAATGGGACAATTTGGGACTTGGCTAAATAGTTTTTGATGGAAGCATGGGCTTTGCTTTTTTCAGTAATTAGTGTTCATATTTCAAATCACAATTCTGCTCCTTGTCTTAGTGTAAGGAAAAGCATTTGAGAAATGGAAGGAAACTAAAAAGTGTGGTAAATGCAGTTAAATGTGAGCCTTATACCTGACCTGGAGGTGCCATCTGTGGACTATAAAACTAGTAAGACTTGGAGTCTCAGCTTTCTTTTCAATGACAAAGATCCTTTGTTACTGAGGTTTTATCCTTCAGAAACTTCTGGGTTCTTGTGACTGTTTTGCCACATGTTTTTTAAAACTTCTGTCTAGAAGGTTGCCCATGCCTTGAAGAGGAATGAAATCTGAGTGTTTCAGGAAAGATGAGCCTCTGTCTTGAAGATTATGAGTTAAGGCAATGAGTGATACCATTCTGTGAACTCAACTCAAAGACTGGAAGGATTAAAACTATTTGCAATCACTCTGAGGATTGTAGTCTGTAAAAATAGTCTGTGTAAAGTTGTAGAATCTGTGCCTCCAACAGATTTTCCAGAGCTAAAGACAACTGTTACATGTAACACAAAGTTTCTTTTCTAAATCAGGAGTATTTTTTTTTTGGCCAAGGAAGGTCTTTTAGTCAGATTTCTTCAAAACATAAAGTGAAGATTTATTGCTGTATTTTTATTTGTGTTAAAACTCAGTTAATAAAATTACACATTTATGAAGATAGTATAATTAAGATAATGAAATGACCTGGTAAATATTTCCTGCTTTTGTGTAAATCCTAGCAATACAATGAATATTTTATTTACATATCAATTTCTTGCTTCTGTTTCCTTTTCTTATGTTAAATGAAGTGTCTATACTTGAAGTACTGCTCTTTAAACAGTGGTGCAATCTGATTTTCCTCCATGCTGAAAGAGCCTTAATATGGAAATATTATCATAAAGAAAGTCTGTTGTTTGCCAGCATAATTCCTGCTCCCATATGAAACTACCTATGCTTCATAAAACACCATTTAATAAAGAATGAACCTCCCCTCTGGAGTGTACCTATACTGGCCAAGAAAAAGTAATGCTACATTTTAGTGTACACAGCCATCAGAGAGATGGACATGCAACAATTACTTTTTTCCTTCTCCTTGTGCTGTTAGGATCAATTTAATACTTTGGTGAAATATGCTGACTGATTTCCAGTCTCCTCTTTCCTCTCTAATTCCCACTGTTAACTAACAGTGTTGAAGCAGGCTGCACCACCCTAACAGGAGGCACTGAGATAACAGGTATAGGGGTCCCCAGGCAGCAGCCAGAAGTGTTGAGACTGGAGCTAGAGAGCTAAATGGAAAAATAGGGAGCCTGTCATCTCAGAGAGAACAAAGAACAAATGCTTCTTCTGAAACAAACAAAAACCAAACAGTCACTGACTAATAAAACTAAAGGAAATTATTCTGCAGAATCTGTGCTGTCTGAAGCAGATCAGTTAGTACTGGGAATTCCCACCAAGAACGCTGTATATAACAGTACCATCTGCTTTTCTGTATGTGACTTTGTTTGTTTGTTTTAAATAACATCTAACTATATGATCTTCCCTAGGGAGATTATTCCAATAGCTGATTGTTCTCATTGTGAAAATTTTATCTTGTGTCCAATTGGAATTTCTTAATGAGTAACTTGTACCCATTAATGTTTGTTTTTTCTGTGTGACTGTGTTTAAAAAAAAGGAGTCTACATCTTCTTTATAGCCAACATTTAGATGGTGGAACATGCTGATAAGGTCTCCCTTAAGTCTTCTTTTCTCAAGGCTGAACAAACCCAGTTCTCTCAGCCTTTCCTAATATGTCAGCTTTGCAGTCTGTGATAATCTTTGTGTTGTGGCCTTTCTTTAGACCTTCTCCAGCCTGTCTGCATTTAGTTTTGGGTTTTTTTTGTATAGTAGGGATCAAAACTGAACACAGCATTCTAGATGTGGGCAGACAAGTGCTGTGTATGGCATTCTTTGTCTCTGCTGGTGATGTCCTTTATTGGTGCAACCCAACATTTTGTTGTCTTTCTTTGCCACAGCAGTTCACTGTTAGTTCCTATTGAGTTTGTTGTCCACCAGGACCTCCTGGACCCTGTCCACAAAGGGAATATTTAATACATAATTTAATATAAAAAACATGTTTATCTCTTTGTATAGTCTATGCTGTGTAGACTGCTATCATGGTGGGAGATATAAAACTAGAGTAAGGCACATTTCAAAAATGCACTTCTTATAGTGCTTCTCTCTATGGAGAATATAGCTGTAATAATACCTATTTCAGAATGAAAAAGAAGTGGATCTACATACAGATAGACTATTTGGAAGTCAGGGTGTCTTTCCAGTAGGATTATCTAGTAGTTTTATAGTGGAAAAGTTAATACTTGAAGGTGTAAAAAATCTGACGTTTGCCATTAATGAAAACTCTTGTGGCATTTAATTAAAAAAAAAATAAAAATATTGCCCTTTCATCTTTATATCCAGGATAGACTTTCATGGAATTCAATTCAGCAGTCATTATGTTAGAGCCATTTTGTGGTTCTTGTGGTTTTACAATAGTCTTAAATAAGAACATATTTGCTAATTAAGTAATTTAGTAATAAGTGTGTTTCCCTAACATAATTTTCAGTAAGTCTACAGTCCTGTAATTCTAACTCTAGTATTCAGTTTTAGCTTTTTCAACCTGACATATACCCCCATCATCAAGACACCATCCATGTAACATTATTCTAAACTAGTTTGTACATACCTTGGATTCCCTTAGCATATATTAGCAATATTCAGCATATGACATTCCTAAAAGCAATGTTGTCAAAAATATTATCATAGAATCATAGAATATTAGGGGTTGGAAGGGACCTAGAAAGATCATCTAGTCCAACCTCCATATATAGTATTGGACCCAGTATTGGCTGTGAGGATCCCATGAAGACAGTATTGAAAGCCTTGCTGAAGTAAAGAAATTTACTTCATTATTACAATAGTATTAATGATGTAAAGGCCTTAAAAATATCAAGTGTGTCATAAATGTACTATTGTGGAGGAGAGCAGGAAAAGGTGAAAGAATAGAGAATAATCCATTGAGGTCTCCTACTAGTTTAATTTCCTACAGTTTATTAGTGTTTGAATTGAGATCCTTGTAAATAGCTTGCAAGTAGATTTATACACAAGACTAGATTAATTTAACTTAGTGAAAAGAGAAATAATATTAGCTACATGAAATTCTGGTATCTCTGTTCCATTGTAAATTCTATTGCAAAAAGGAATCATTGGTTTTATACGTATTAACAATAAATTTTAAGACACAAATGTTACCAAAACCTTGGATATCTCTGTGTAAAAATTAATAAATAGGTGATGTAGTTGCATATAATTGAGCATGAATCTTAAAAATATAGTCCTTAGGAAACAGAATAGTTTTCAGGGGAAAAACTAAAACAAATAACCCCAACTTTGAAAAACACTTCACTGTTTAATTGCAGTATGAAACTAATCCCTATTGGGCACCTTCATGTTAGAAGGAGGCAAGCAAAAGAAAAGAATCAAGTATTCAAATACCAGAAAGACTGCAGCACCCTAAATATGATGCATATTCATATAGCTTATGATTACAGACTAAGGCCCTGAAATAGGACGTGTAGAATTAAGAAAAAAAAAAAAAAGTGATTTGGGAATACTTTTGTTTTGTTTTGAGGATTGTGATAAGTTCTTTGGGTTTCTTTTTTTTTTTTTTTTTTTTTGGCAGGAAACACTAAATAAAAATGTAAAACTTTGACTGGAAATATTTTCAGAGGCAGAATAGAATATTATTTCAAAAGAAAGAAATATGGCATAGACTATTCAATACCTTAGTAGTGCTTATGGCATTTATTCAGGATGTAGGAAATGTTTAATTGGCTTATTTAGAGAAAGTACATGAATCTGAGTCTCCTATGTTTTATCTAAGTGGCTGAGGCCATAGGCACTAGATCATTTATGGAAGAATAAATTCAAAACAAACAAAACCCAGTATTCCATCTATTGTTTTTATCTTACTAGAAATTTAAGCATCTAAAATGTCGATACTTGTTATGTATCAGAATATTGATTTTTCTGGTCAGTTTGACATCTATGATTTTTAAAAAATTTATTTTTTAACTTCTTTATTCACATGTTTTTAAGTAAAGCTTGTGAGAACTAAGTTTCTTCTGAACTGTGTATATATGCATCCATGTGTATATACACATTCATGTTGAAATGCTTCTCTACTAGAATATTTCAGTCAAACTTTGAAAAGACTTCCTTGTGGATGTTTAGCAGTTTATAGGATCTGTGCTTCCATATTCATCCAGTACATAGTCCCTGTCTTTTACTCTGAACCCAGTCATCTTCTTTCCTCAAAAATGGTTAATTGTACATCTCCAAGATTCACCAAGGGATACAATGTAGATTATGTTGGAAGGTTACTATCTACAACAGAGCAGAAGAATAGAACAGCAAATATATGCTTGTCTGAAACTCTAGAGCAACGTATTAAAACATAAATATTAAGAAACCACCCCCCCATTTCTGTGCATTCTGGACATTTCTGTGTAAACTAGATACTTGCCATTAAATAATTAGAAAAATAATGAGAAAGGATTAGCCATTTTTTAATTCATAAATCGTATTTGTTTAGAAATCCCTATTCAGAGAATTTGTGACCTCCCAAGGTCAAAGAAAAAGTAGCCAGAGAGCTCTGCCTGGATAGAATGCACATTATCCAAAGTAAGTGCACTTTCTTTTGCTATGAAAGACATCTACTCTATAACAAATGGATAAAATTGAGATTGTAATAGAAAATGAGCACAAAGGCATTTAAGAATAGAAGGCATAAGTAGAATTTGTTATTCTTCATTCCAATTAAAAAAGATGAAATTCATTCCAGTATTGCAAAGAAGCCCTTCATAAATGATGTATTCATAGCCACCACTTATCCAGCAGAGATACTGCCATTATTAAAAGGAATATTGATGAGTTAGATAAAAATCTGAATACATATGCAAACAAATGAGATTCTTTCCCCCTTTTTTTTTTTAATTATACATGTTATTAATGCTATTTGTGTCAAAGAGGCTTGTGTATTTCCAGCATGTTTTCT
Organism: Corythornis vintsioides; assembly: GCA_025447755.1. Taxonomy (NCBI): domain Eukaryota; kingdom Metazoa; phylum Chordata; class Aves; order Coraciiformes; family Alcedinidae; genus Corythornis; species Corythornis vintsioides. Next base: position 26,849 of record JAOEGS010002633.1, on the reverse strand, counting down.
TGTTGCATATGCTGTCATATTCTCATATTGAGTTATTTTCTGTTTCCATTGTATTTATTAAATTGCATGCAACATACCAAGATATTATCAGAGATATGTAGGGGAAGGAGAACTTTTCTGTAAGATGGAAAAGAATGTTTGGAGTTCTACTCACAATGTGGCTATCTGAATATTTTTGATGCTTCAAGATTCTAAGAAGGAACTTTGTTTCTTCTTTTATTCCCCTGAAATATCTTTCAGTCTCAATTTTATAAAAATCTACTATGATATTTATTTTTCCAATATACTGCAGAGCAGATATAGTTACTTAGTTCACCCTTGAGCATTTTATGAATTTGGATAATGTGAAGGCTTTATAACTACTATATTGTACTGTAGGATTTAAAAACTAGGCATATTTAACCTCTAGAACTAATGCTCACTGCAGTTCCTTATGCAATAAAATGATGGTTTCATACTCTACTACTGAAATAGTGATGCTTGCTTTGCTAGTGTGGTGATGTGATTTTTTTCTAGTTTGATATAATTATTACACTAACATTTGTGAAAAACAATTGATGGAAAAGCAGCTGATGTTTGATCTTGCTTTTTAACTACAAATATCTGCAATCTAAGGTAAAAGATGACTGTTTTATAGGTGATTCTTAGATACACTCACACTACAGACTCATCCATGTTGAGCCTATAATAAGTATTTTCTTAAACAGAAAAGAAAGATCAGGCTACCATTGTCTTGGAGAGACGTGAGTTTCATTGTCTTGGCTATAAGAAAATGCTGACTTTCTTATCTTGTGACTTAACTGAGATAGTGGTAAAAATCCACCAAGTGCTGAGCTATCTTTGTGACAGAATTCCATTTGGCAATAGTGAGGGCACAATAACAGCATCATCCTTGGCTGTGTGTTGCAGTTAACAGTAGGCCTAGGACTGTGTTTCTCTAGTGTTTCAGTTTCTCCAGTGTTCAGTACCTCACCAAGAGGTACTATGCAGACACTAAAATTAGAAAAAGAAAAAAAAAAAAAACCAACCTATCTTGAAATGGCATTTTGGACCCATAGGTTACTGATGGCTGTATTACACAATATTTACTTGCAGTTTACCTCATGGTAATAGAACTGACTTGATATGAGGGTAGTGATTTATTCTTACTCAGAGATTCTTAATGTTGACCAAAGATTATTTTAGTGTATGAATTCTTTTATAAATCCACACACTAAAATATTTATAATGATTGAAATTCTAAGTTAATGTAAATTGTCACTGCTGTACTTATAGATAAGCTACAGTACCAGTAGATGCTGACATGAATAATGCAAGGAACACAATTATGAGGTCTTGAAAATCTTCCTTAGAATCAGAAACAGATTGAATCTCTTTTTGGTGGTGTTTCACTGCTCATGATGCTCAGTAATAGTATTTTTTTTTTATGGAATTATAACCTAAAAGAAACCAACCAACCAAAAAACCCCTTTCAAGTTCTGTTATTTTTTTCATTCATTTTAGTCGTTGCTTTTTGATTATTTAACTGGACTTGATTTGAAATATGATAAATATTTGAATGCTTTAGTGATACACATTGAACATATTATGACATTTATTCTCTTTGGGTGTTTTGCATGACATTAATATTACAACCTCTGCATAACTTATCATAACCCACTTTATGCCTAAAAGCAAACTGAGCTTTGAAAGAGAAGGTCCATCCATCAAAACCATTGCACTAGTCCCTGTAGTATCTCTATATTAATTCCTGCTCACCTAAAAAACCACAAATATTTTATAATTAATATAAAAGAAATTAAGGACAATCTTATATTGACTAGCAAGTGATTAGGATTAAGTGATAGTTGATATTTACGTGTATTTCTGATTTTATCAAAGCCAGCAATTATTGAAACAAACATTATGTGAAACCTTATTGTGTTAAAAATTCTTGTAACTCAATAAGTCATTTTATTTGGATCAACTTACTAATAAGGATTCAATTATATTAATAGGAGACCTGCTTGAAAAGACAGCTGAAAGAATGAGATTCTACATTTTATTTAATGTATTTAATGTATTTTATAAATTTTTTTTAATTTAATATGTGTTCTGTGGAAAAAGTCACTTAAGTTTGTGTTTTTTTCATCAGTTAGCACCCAAACAATTTATTTAAT
>JAOEGS010002631.1:0-12448 GCA_025447755.1 Corythornis vintsioides | reverse complement strand
CAAGTCCTTTCCTGCAGGGCTGCTCTGTCCCCTCATCCCCCAGCCTGGATGGACAGTGGGGATTGTTCCAGGGGCAGAACCCTGCACTTGATCTTGATCCTCAGGAGGCTCCCCTGGACCCCCCTCTGCAGCCTGTTCAGGTCCCGCTGGAATATCAGAGATATGATTCAATAGCTAAGTTGCTGGTGATTGTATCCCATGATCTATCTCTCAAGCTGCATATACAAAAATACCTTAAGGAACTTCATATAATAACAGTTTTAAACAATTAAAGTTTCATGATTTCTTACAGGACCTAATAGAATACAATATAACAAAAAATAAAATGCTGGAATAGAAGTTGTCTGAAGTTACAGTTATAAGAGTACAAAGGATTTTATGTCACACATTATGAAATGTACATAAAAATATTTTCTTGGCTTATGGAAAACAAGTAAGTTCAATTACCTTGAATTTGAATGCCAAATTATAGCGGAAGACAGATGACTTCTTAGAAAGGAGGGGTTCATTTTCTGTCTTTCCTCACAGAGGAGGTCGGGTTTGTTTTGTGTTTCATTTAAATAAAGGAAAAATAGAGCTGGAAGCTTCCCTTTATCTCGAGCAGCAGCAGGAGGTGTTGGAATATGGACAAAACTGTCAAGAATTATGGAAATTATATTAAAACACATAACAGACTTTGAAAGGAAAATAATTTCTCACCTTCCTAACCAAGTCATAAGTATCTGTTCTTAATACACTCATATACATACCTCTTGGTTTTCAGAATATGGATAATCAGAATTGGATTTCAGAATATTGGATATACAGAAAGTGCTTTTAAAGCAAGCAAACAAATTCATATTTTAGACACAGAATTATTTGACCTCTTCTTCCTTTATTGTTAATGTTTCAGAGTAGATTATATATTAAATGATAAAATTATGATACTTAGGTTTTTTTTCTGAGAATTTCTTAATTCAAGTTTTATTTTGCTCCAGAAAAATTGCCTCAGCCTGTTTACACAGTTAGTACAACTTATGGTACAAAAATCCTGATTTGTATGAAACGTATATATCTGTATATATGTTTTAAATATATTTTTATATATATTGTACACAATAAATCTGTGTGATCTTTGAAATATAAAAGGAATACTTCTCCCCTCTTCTCCACAACACCCTTTCACCTGCACCTATGACAACAACAACATCATGAGGAACAGTAATAGAGCATTTTGTTTTCCCTTCCTATTTTGTGTCATCATATTAATGAAGTTTTGATCCAGATTTACAAAAGTAAAATGAAAGTGGGAGTTTAGCTGCCGAATATTTGATGTTAAGGAGGTGTTATTTTATTAGCCTTGAAGTATTTCTCCAGGGTCATTTCAGATCCATGTCAGAAGGCATGCATAAAAACAGTTTCTGCTGTGCTCCAAGAGTTTAGGATTGGTTTATATTCATGTCCAAAAATCTGATTTTCAGGGTGCTCTTCCAGCTGAGTTACTTTTTAAAACTTAGCTCTGCTATCCTGTACAACAAAATCGTGTTTTATGGAAATATCTCTCAGATTAAATATACTGCCTCTGCTGAAGAAGAATTCTTAAGGTTAGCAGGAATCTATTAATTATTTTTCTTATTCCAATTTAATATTATCTGAAAGGTTTTTCAAAGACATAGTGCTTACTATTTACTGACCTTAATTTTATAGGGAAAAAAATGTAATTTTGCTTTGGAGCTGGTACTTATTGGAAGAAGGAGATTTTATTTTTTTTTCTGGAAAACTGGTTAACAAAGTGAATACTGTGACTGCGTTATACACAGAAACTCCATATATTGTGTGAGTTTACTGTCAAGCCTTCTAATACCACACTAATAGCATAAGAATGCTTTATTTTGCCTGAAGCTCATGGTGGATTTATAAAATATAGCATGAAATCTAGGGTTTTTTTCTTGCATTTCTTCATAGTTCAATACTTCTGTCTTTATTTTTCTTGTGAATAAAAAATACTTAGCATCTGCAAATGTCTGTGTCTCAGTTCTTGCTCAGCATATGATGGTTGAAGTTCTGAATGTGCTTGTCAGGACTGACTAAATTACAAGAAGATGATCACCTAAAACTTTGATCAGTGTTCTGGGCTAACCCCATTAGGTAGCCACTCAAAAGCCAAAACACAGCACCATATGAATTGCAGAAAATTCACAGTATCCCCATCAGAAGTAGCACAAGCTGGTTTTGATCTTCTAACACTGATGCAGAGTTGCAGCTGCTGGAAAAAACCATAGCAACACTTTTTTGGTCACACTATCATAATATTAAGAATAATCTTAATGGACACATTTCAGCCCCTCCAGATCTCTCATGTGCTGGGGGCTCCAGCACTGGAGGCAGCTCCAGGGGGGGTCTGCCCAGAGTGGAGCAGAGGGGGAGAATCCCCTCCCTGGACCTGCTGGCCACGCTCTTCTGGCTGCAGCCCAGATTATGGTTGGCTTTCTGGGCTGTCAGTGCACGTTGCGATCTCATGTCCAGCTTTTCATCCACCAGCACGCCCACATGTTGCTCTCCATCTCATAGTCTCCCAGCTTGCACTGATACTGAGGGTTTCCCTGACTTGGGTGCAGGATCCTGCTTTTGCCTTTGCTGAATCCCAGGAGGCAGATACAGGCCCCATTCCCAAGCTTCTCTAGGTCTGGATGACATCTCATCCCTGGGGTGTGTTAACAGCAGAACTCCGGGTGGTGTCATTGGGGAAACTGCACAGAATAATGCACCCAGGAAGAAAATTACTGCTATCTTTTAAAGCTTTGTGTTTTGATAATGATTGCAGCACATTTCAAAGGTAGTGCAGCTGTGCTGTCTGAAGGCATCATAGAATTTAATGGAAAAATCCCAGAAAAGAGTCCTTTTGACTTCAGTATTTTAAGGAAACAAGAAGGGTAAAATTGAGATTTTTATCTGAAAAATCTGTCTGTATTTCCTTTTTTTTTTTTTTTTTTCTCAAGTAACTGCAGCATTTGATATATTTAATAACTAATAACCTTAATAAAATATATTTAATTGCACTGCAGATTTAGAAAGGTTCTATAGGCTAGACATTACATGATACAACCAGAATAATCCCTGGTTATCACCTTTAGGAGGGATGCAAGGAGTCAGTGACATATCATAGATTTAATATTCCATTACTACTAATTAGGTTTGCTTCACTTGCTTCACTTTCTTTTGCATCCTTGTCCTATAACTTGTCTTGTCCTTTATAGATGTAGGTGCCTGGAGTTGAAATGTGGTCATTGCCAGATATACTCATCAGGTGAAAGTTCTTTAAATGCTTTATAGCTCCTTCTTTAGCTCCTGTGCTGTTCTGACTGCAGTGTTGAAATGACCCAGTGATAGTAATATCTGTTTAGGTACAGCGTGTAATGCATCAGCTTAGGAACTCCTTTGCCATCAGATAGTGCTTATCTAGGACCATAAAGACAGAGATTTTATTTTCCTCTGCAAGCCTGTGACCCCTCTCCCAATTATCCCAGGCTCAAGATCAGCCAGGCAGCAAGAGAAACAGCATGAGACAGTGGCTCAGTACTGAAGAGAAGCCTCAACATTTCCAGAAAAAACAACAGGCTTCATCTTTTCCAGGCAGGGGGTGGGGATCTTCAGCAAAAGATGAATTCTGACCTGCTGTGGGATAACCAGAGCTTCAGAAGCAGCCACAGCTCTTCTGCTGCTCCAAAAGCTGTCACAAGAAGGCTAATGACCACAGGGGATGCATCACTGTTCCCATCTATGAGACAGCAATATACATAGCTATATATAGATCACAAGATACATTCATTTGTGGTTTGTTTGGTTTTTTTCCCACTACTGCTAATCACTGATGGTAGTATTAAAAATGGAAAAAAGAGACATTTCCAGTGGGTATGATTTGAGATAGACAAGATGAACAAGGTTAATGAATTAGCAATGAAAATCAAATAACAGATATGAAATAAATTTATAAAATGTACCTGTGAAGAAGTCAACAGTTCATTCAAGTCACTGAAAATCAGAATATAAATAGAAAGTAATATATACTAGCATAAATCATAAACCAAATCTTTTATAATCTTTGGTATTGATGCCCACACAAACTGGTGCATATCTTGTGATGGTGAACACAGATGGTAAAATAAGTGACAATGGGGTTTAAGCTGAATATATTCCAGATTTAACTTCCTTTCCCTTCTACTATATGCATAGATTTCTTGTCCAATTTTCCATAGTAAATTCACTGACTGAGGCTCTAGATCCTCAAGTTTCCTGACTTCTGCTTACCTACTGTCCTGTGGGAAAACTGGTCAATAATACTTGGATTATTCCAAGTACTATAGCCCATATATCTCTCAAATGCAGAGACACAGCCCTACACACAGCATTTCATAGGTCAGAAACTGCACTGGTGGAGACCTGTTTCACACCTTGGAAGGAGAAATAGGGATTCATTTCTGTGTGAATGCAGTACTGGTGCTGGTGATTGTTCCCTAAGTGCAAAAATGATAGGAAGTCTTCAAAAAAGCATAATGCTATTAAAAAAACCAGAACATCTTTAAAACTGTGTTTTCTGCACTGTGTGTTTCAAGTCATTCATTAATGTCAGATCAGACATTTGCTTTTCCATGGTAAATGGAATTGGATTTTCTAGCTAACAAATGCCAAAACTCCAAGTCTTGTCTTACCCTTTAGACAGCACAAGACAAATTTTCAAAGCTCACCCCCTTCAGCTTGAGAGTTCTATGCTCTGTCTGCAAGCTGTAAAACTGAAATAAAGCTTTCTGACTTTGAGAAGCATTGTGACAATTCACTCCATCATGCTTGCAAAGCACAAGTACCATGAAAAGAACCAACTTCTAATCAAACAGCTGCACGATTCTTCAGCCTGCAGGAGGTAAAGCTCTTTCCAAATAGACTTTATGCACATTTCTCAAGTTAGAAGAAATTAAGATTTCAGATTTTGGCAAACAAGTATTGCCTGCTCTCCTGTTTTTTCCAATTCACTGGGTAAGGATAGTTTATCTGTATGCACAGATCAGACTATTTCACAGCGTGCAATGACCTCCCACTCTTCAAAATGTCTTTGTAAGATCTACCATGATATTCTTTCCTCTTTTATGAGAAATTGTAGCTTAGAATTTTCATGTTAGACTGTTGTATACCTTTTAATTTTTTACTATTTGGCCTTTCCTTATTATTATTATTAGTAGTAGTAGTAGTAGTCATAGTTGATGGTAGCTGTCTGAACTCAAACTAAATAACACACGATAGATCTGAAAAAGAAAGTCATAAGTGACAGTGTCATTAGCTTCTTTAGGAAATATTAGAGGAATCCTGCATACTAATAATCACATTTGGGTGACCATAAACTGAATAAAGTGTCCAATAATTGATTATAATGTGTCCAGTAATTCCTCTGCCTTGTACATAGAAAAGTAGAGTGGAACTTCATCCTGGAGAGAAGAATATTTTGCAACTGATAGTAGGTAAATAGTGGCTAATGGAAGCTGCTTGAAGAACAAGTGACTGTGCAGTGTTTGCTTCTCTGTTCAGGCCTGATCTTTAGCATCACCTCACTACATTATACAATCAAACTGGGAATAGAGCCTAAGGGCATTGGAATCTCTTCTTGTTCTCTCCAAGCCTTGGCAGATATGTTTCTGAAATACAGAATTCATTATAAAAAGAATTTTGGTTTAGACAATGGCTGAAGAGGTTTCTCTACTTTTCAGCAGAAATAGGGATCTCCGTGTGTAAGAGAAACAGAAAACTAAGGACTTCTCTTAGATCATTGTCATATAAGCCTCTCTTTGGAGGAGAAGAGATGTTGAAATTTAGATCAAAATGTAAGTGCAGCCTCATTATTTCCAAGAGGGCCAAAAGCTCATTTGAGTGTATAACTGGAGCTACTAAACAACTGTGGATGGGATTTTGTATGCATCTGTTAGCATAAAACAGCCTGTGTTCTGTAAAAAACAGAATGGTCTGATCCTTAAGCATGGATCAAGAAATCAGATCAAGAAATTAGTTATATTAAAGATGTTCCATCTGGTAGTTTTAAGTTTGAAAAGAATACCACTATTGGTTTAATTCACCTTCGTGTTTAAAGTGAAATAGTGTTTAAAACATTCAGGGCAGCAGCATATGTCTCAAGAGATAAGACTTTCACTGTTCATTTAATTAAGAGACCAAAAAGCAAGCTTCAAGTGTTATTTACAGGTTCTTGACATATTCACTAATGAATCATAGGATGCTGTAAAGGTTATTCTGCCTGTTACAAAAGAAGTGCACAATAATTGTTTTTTTAATCAACTTATTTTCTTCTCAGTTTTATTCTGTTCGTGACAGATCAATGTTCTTGAAAGGGGAAACAAAGATCCTTTTTTTTTTTTCACTGTTTCAGCTGGCTAGCCAGCTTCATATGGGAGATAGAGTGGTCCCTTGTTATGTTGGTGGTTGTACATTAAGGAGTTATGCATGCTACCAGCAAAATTTTCCCTACTCTGCATTTTCTTTTCTTTTTAGGACTATCAGGAATGTTTGGTGCCACTGCCAGCACATCAGATTATAAAGGACTTCCAAAATCCATTACATTTCTTTGCTTTATTACAATCCATCTTTTTCTGCATGTGTATTTATCAGCTTGACTGATAATACTTTGTTTGTTTCTTTCTTTTTCTGTTAAGATCTTCCTCATGTACATACAGACATCCTTTCTTCAGTACCTATTTATTGCATTAGAAAATCAGCTAAAACAAGAAACAACTCTTCTTTTTCAATGAAGTGGTTTCAGGATTGATAGGTATGATAATGCATCCTGCCTGAGATAAGGGGTACTAGACAATCTATAACAGCATCTATATTAGCATCATGCCAGATTTTTAAGTAATAGCTCTAGATACAACATGCCTTAAATATGAGCGTGTTTCTCATCTTCTCTTGTCTTATAAAGAAGAGCTATCAGCTTAATTCAGCTGTGGCTTCCTGCAGAAGTTGGAGATGCAGTATTTATAGTTTTCATTTTTATTTATAGTGTTGTCTCGATTAGATAGTCAACACTGGAGAGCTGCTGACTTGACCTTACAAACAAAGAACCTCAATGGTTTAACCATCTGCTGTTTGAAACTTCTTTGGTGTTTCTCCCTTATTAAAGAGCAAAGGGAGAGTTCATTTTATAATAAATCATGATTCAATTAACATTTTTATTATTGACTTTAAGAATTAAAATCAATCAATCAGTCTTGTCTTTCTTCACATCACCAAGAATTAAAGGTTAAGATTTTTTCGTAAAAAAAGAAGAAGACTGACCATGCTGGGCATTGAAAGGAGAAATAGTGATCTGAGCTAATCTGAGCTATACACACTTAGAGGGAAGGAAGAAAAGCTAACATTCTAAACCTACTTCAAGTGTGAACTGTGAATAGCAAATTAGATCCAGCTCACAGGAAAATGTGGGTGGAAAAAAGGGCCATACTTCTCCCTGCTGAGGTCCTTAGATATATTTCCATGTCTGCTTCAGTTTCCCTGCATTTCGTGCATGAATCCAGATTTATCAGTCTCCAGCAGCCACCAAAGGTACAGAAAAAAAAAAAAAAGGAGGAAATTACATTTCTCTCACCAGCAGGTGATTTCCCTCTGGTAAGAGACTTTCTGAGGACCTTTTATTGGCCTATTTGATTTCCAGACACCTTCTAAAAGTTGTGTTTAGTTTTGGAGCAGACTTGTCTTCAACTTGGAAACTCATTTTGATGTATTTGTGTCAGGCTGTGCCTTGAAAGGTTCATCTGCAGTCAAAATGATAATAATAAACTTCTTTTTATTTCTCTGTTATTCTTATCCCATTCTCCATTGTTTATAAGCAATTGTGATCACTTCTGAGATATTGAACTCCATTGCTACATTTTGCTCCTAACTGAAAGTATGGAACTCAAAGTTCTAGTTGCTCTGGATCTCCAAGTTTAAGATCAAGGCCAACTGGAGTCTGAATGAAAAACAAAGGTTTTAGGAAAAAAAAGAAACAAAACACAAACTGTTCTTACAGATCCTACTGTTTCACAGAGGTGTATTTTCAGCACCTTTTGTGTAGTCCTGCCTATGACTTCTGCATCTGTCCCTCTCCACTTTGCACAAATCTTTAGAAGCAAATGTGTTCTTGAATCCTACAGTGAGTGGACAGAAAAGCAGAATAAACCACATGGAGGATAAGTAACTTCTTTTCCATATAATATATTTTAACATATATCTTTTTGTGGTTTTTTTATGACTACTGAAAAAGTGTATGTGAAACAGCAGTTTGAATACTGCATAGGCCTTGCTGAATAGGAAGTGATCACTCCCATGGTAGAATTGGATATTCTTCTAACCATTCACTTGAAAAACATCAATACTCCACATGGATTTGAATGAAAACCTAAATGAAGCAATTATGGTTTTCTGAGCCCCAAAAGAGTAAATAAGCTTACTTTGCAAGCTCATATAAAGTCTGTGATTTAAGTAGGTTGTCAAATGGGTGAAGCATGCTTTGAATTCTTCCACAGTTTTTTTCTTGTCAATAGCAGGGTTCTCAGAATGGTAATAGAGAGATGTGTATCCTATAAGTTCCCTTATGCTATTAGTAGTTCAAACACGACTGGGAAACATAGATCTCATCAGGTGAATCTTCACTTAAAAGAAGAATAATCTTTATTTATTTGCTCTTTTTGTACTAATTTTCACAATTATTTGAAAGCTAAGAAAGAATTCTCCCCAGAACAGGCAACAGAAAAATCTGAATACTGACTGTATATCTACAGTGATCACATGGAAACTTACTAAGCAACTCTTTGCTTTCTAAATGAAATCATCAATTAATCTTAAGAGACGTTGGTTTTACTCTGGCAAAGTCCTCTCCATACTTTAGAATCCAAAGAAAGGTAGAGGAAATAATATAGAGAAAAATATAAAGATGGATGAAATAATGTAAGTAATGAACATTTATCTAGAGATTTGCATATAAAGGAGGATTAGATCACAGAATCACAGAATGATTTGGCTGGAAGAGACCTTAAAGATCATCAAGTCCAGCCATTAACCCTCCACTGATTTTTACTCTCAGTGTTAAAAACTCCACTAACATGTAACCACTAAAACACGTACCATCCAAAAAGCAGGAAAATACAGCAGTATCTACCTGTGAGTATTCTTTATTGAAGAGTGGAATAGTCAGATCTCACCTATCCAGATGTAAAATCAGATTACCTGGAGCATTAGAAATGGAGATGAAAAGGTTGGTGTATTCCTGTCGTTAAATGACATTTGTTATGCTCGGTAGTGGCAGCGAGCAGCAGTTCCTCTCTGCTTCACAGTTAACACAACATATTCTTCACTTTGCAAAAGTTGATTTGATAGCAGAAGTTACTTCATGCCAAGGGAACACCCGTGAAGGAAATACTCCCAGGATGCTAAAGGCTTCCAGCTGTTGTTCATACCTTCAGGTGTAAATGGGCTCAAACATCCACTTCTTCAGAGAGTGGGACCTATGAAGCTTGCCATTCAAAAAGCTTTTTAGTTTTCTGTTTTTAATTTCTGTGGCATGGATATATTTTTCCCAAGACTTTTTCATTGCTTCTAGAATGGTTCATCAAGACAGCTTGCTTTAAAAAGGAACGTGAATGCAATATTGTGTGCAGCCCTAGACAGCCGGTGCTGAGTCATTTCAACTGTGTTAGGGAAACGGAGGGGAACATTTGTCAATGAACACGTTGATACAGAGAAAACTGCTGCTCCCTGCAAACTTCTATGTTTTGGTTGGAATTTTCTTCAGTCCTGACCACACTGCCATGTGCTTTTAATAGTTGAGTCTATTAGGAATTAGTGAGGGTATAATATCTTACTTTTCTTCTGCAGTCTTCAGACTTGGAAGTTGCTACCTGTTATATTTAGTTGCCTAGCAGGGAAAAACATACTCTGTTTCATATTCTTAATGCACAATATAGGTGTGATTTATTTACTGTAGAAGTATTCATTAGAATAATAAATACTTAGTAGAATAATTCTTCTTCATTAGCATCTTGTCACTTCCTGGCTTCATAAGATGAATCTATTTCCTTTTATACTGCCATGCTGCCCTTGGCATGCAAAGGGAAGGAACCACTTACTGACCATTTGTGACTAGTCCAGGAGCACAGGAGCTTCACAGATGCCATTCCTAATGATCTGCTTTGGCCTGCAGTGTTGCAGAAATTTGGAGTTTGAGACCATCTTTTACAAAAGTTTCTCCTATATCCCTTTCTGGTTTCAACTGATGTCTTCTGCTTGCATGACACAACTGAGATCTGTTGCTTGACTTTGGAAATGATATTTGAAATTCACATTCTCACTTCTTTTGATTGAAGTTTTGCCACTCGGTGGCATGTGGGAGTAGAACTAGGCCTGCTCTATGATAAGGAAGGGGAAGGAATAATCAATGGCACCAGGACAGGCTTGGAGGGGATCTGCTGGAGAGCAGCCCTGGGGAGAAGGATCTGGGAGTCCTGGTGGACACCAAGCTCTCCATGGACAGCAATGGCCCTGGGGGCCAGGAAGCCAATGGGCTCCTGGGGGGCATTGGGAGGAGAGTGTCCAGCAGATCCAGGGAGGTTCTGCTCCACCTCTGTTCTGCCCTGCTGAGACTTACCTGGAATATTGCATCCAGTGCTGGGCCCCCAGCTCCAGAGAGACAGGGATCTGCTGGAGAGAGTCCAGTGGAGGCTCCAAGGATGCTGAAGGGGCTGGAACAGGTGGCTGCTGAGGAAAGGCTGAGAGCCCTGGGGCTCTTGAGTCTGGAGCAGAGCAGCCTGAGAGGGGATTAAATCCATGGGTATCCAGAGCTGAGGGCTGAGTGTCAGGAGGAGGGGCAGCCTCTGCTCACTGTGCCCTGGGATAGGAGAAGGGCAATGGATGGAAGATGGAGCACAGGAGAGCACCACCTCAGCATGAGGAGGAACTTTTTTCCTGGAAGGGTCCCAGAGCCTGGCAGGGGCTCCCCAGAGAGGTTGTGGAGTCCCCTGCTCTGAAGAGTTTCCAGCTCCCCTGCATGTGTTCCTGTGCCCTGTGCTGGATGAGATTCTATTCCATGGGCCTGCTCTGGGGGGTTGGACTCCAAGATCTCCAGGGTCCCTTCCAATGCCTGACACCCTGGGATCCTGTGTAACAGCTCTTGCACTTTGTGGTGTTTACTCAAAGTAACGAAGAGCTTGTTTATTACCAGAACACTGAACCCAAGGTATAACTTCAGAGCAAACTACCTTAATGAGTATGTTTGCACAGCTTCCTTCAGTGGCATGATTCAGTTTCCTTCAGACTGGACAGAAGAATAAAGGAAACAAAATTACAGATATTTTGGTGCTTAATTACTGTTTTCTATGCAGGGGTTTATCATTGCTTAAGTCATATAAAAGTGAAACCAGGTCATTTTTCTGCAGTGTTTGTACTTAGTCAAGGCTTAAATGACTGTTTTTGGCAAGCATGTCATGACATGCTAAAACTCATGTTGTGATGGGGTGGGTGTGGGTATTTATCTTCTGCTGACAGCTTCAGACAAAAGGAAGATAAGTGAAGCTATTGTAATTGTAAAGTGACCTTTCTGCTGTAGGGACATTGACAGCTATCCTCTTACTTTTTCTATAGGCTACGTTTGCCATCATGATAATTAGGTTTTTTTGTTAGCCTAGTGTTGGCTTTTATACTAAAAGTGCTCTTGAAAAGTTTGTGGATTTCACCTGGTTTTCTCAAGATAACATTTACTGTGTACTTGACAAAATGTCAGCAAATATTAGTACATGTTTTCTTAAAAGGACTCTCACTTTTTTCATGTTCATATCAAACCAGAATTTCACTGACCAGAAGAGAATATGCTTTTTCATTTTCAATTTTAAGAAACATTTTCTTCATATATATCCCTCTGGGATCCATCTGGTTAGAATGCAGAAGAGTAGCCCAACTGCAAAGATTCATAAGAAAGCATAAAATTGTCTTTTGAATGCAGTAAAATAAATCTCTATTTGCAATTCGGTTTTCACAAACTACTTAAAAACTTGGACAGCTGTAAGATAGAAGCATTTATTTAATGATCTTGAAAATAAAGCTTATCTTAGTAGAAGCCCATGGTGGCAGCTGTTCTTCATTTTGCCAATGACAGAGTCCCCAGAAGGGCATGGAATTTGATTTGGCAAGCAGACAGGTAAATAAGAAACCCCTAGAACATTTTTTATGTTCAAGTAGACAGGAGTAAATCTGTCTTTGTGCTATTCACACTTTAGATGGGATCCCTGGCAAGATGCCGGCACTGGGCAGAGTAAGGCTTCAGCAAGGCTTTTGATACTGTATCCCATGGGATCCTCACAGCCAAACTTGAGAAGTGTGGGTTTAGTTACAGTGTAATAAGGTGGATTGGGAAGTGGTTGAAGAACAGATCTCAGAGAGTTGT
>JAOEGS010002630.1:0-83410 GCA_025447755.1 Corythornis vintsioides | reverse complement strand
TGTTGTTTGGGGTTTTTTTGTGTGTGTTTTTTTGTTTTTTTTTTTCCTATGGATAATGGCTAGGATTTTCCAAGGCATTTGAGAGAGGTCTGCAAGGTCCACTGAAATTCATGAGGGACTGTGATCTTTAGTCTTTTTGGCTGAGATCTGGAGAGCAGAATGTATAAATATTTTAGTCACTATGGAGAAAACAGCTTGATTAGAAAGCAAGGAAAACAAAAGCAGCCCAGCAACTATTTGCTCTTAATATAGGTAATTAGAGGTTCTCCTCAATCTCCTCAGATAGCTGGGTAATTATATTATTTGAAATATCAATACATAATCCAGGGTAATATACAGAGAGAAGGGTTAAGAAGGGAAGAGGGAAGATCTTGCAAGCGTCTTGTTAGTCAGGGATATTGGTAGAAAAAAAACCCCATCTTAGTGTGGACAGAAGTCTCCATTAATAACCTGTTGGAATATTCTTTCTCATTCTCATTGTAAAGTCAAAGATTCAATTAGAGGACTTGGTTTTCTCAAATGGCGACTTTGCAGATTTTAACCAGCTTGGACTTAATTCTGGAAAATTGTCTCATAATAATTTGCAGATGGAGAATTGATGCCTGCTACCAGATCTAATTGATTTTTATTCTTGCTCTGGGCTGCAGAGCAAACCCATTCAGTACAGTTAATAATGAAGGGATGACTACTTAAGAAAATAAGAAGCTTGGAGAGCTGATGCTTAGACATTGTCTGAACTTGAATGTACATAAATGTCTTCTCGCTCCCTGTTGCAGTAAAGTGACATTCATATACTTATGAGTTGTGCCTCTAGGATAAATAGAAGGAAAGGCTTTTTCTTCTGGCCTATATTGGTTTTCATTTGTTACTAGAAAGAGAAAGCTGAATTAATGCATATTAGTAAGAGAAAATAATAACAGGAATTAAAACGTATTAAATGATCATGCAGTTGGATTGTTCCAGAACTGGCATAATAGTACATTAGCAATAAAAAAATACTTAGGTATGTATCTAAACTTAGAAACATGCTACAGCTAGTAATTAACAGGGTGACAAGAGTTTTCTCCTGTAACTCACTGTGTTACACACTCTTTTAATTATTTTTGCATTTGCTGCTGCTGTGCAGATATCTGAGAATAATCAGACTGCTTTTGACTGATTGAATGCATCTTCATACTTAAAAATTGGTAATTGCATGGGATCATACTGAGTAACCTATGAATACTTAAATCAGTGCTTATGAACAGAAAAATATGTCAGTAGGTGTGTGTCTATATCTAGTATCTGCTTTCTCAACAGATCTGTTCCCTGAGCTCTAGTTTTTCAGCAATAACTAAAAATAGCCACATTTTTCTTCTGTTAGCATTTCTCTGTAAATAACACTGAAGGGACAACGGCAGTGAGTTCTGTTCAACATCACTCATTGATAGTACCAGAACTCTGAGTTAGCTGAGTAGCAAGAGAACTGTAGCTCCTTCATCCTATTTGCTGAAGACATTATTAACAGTACAGTAGTGTTTCAGTTTGTTGGAAGCAAGGGCTTTGATCTCTTAGGAGCAACCAGTAAGAGGAGCCAGTGTCTTAGGATTTCTACTGGTAATATTTTTCTAAAAAAAGACCTGGCATACTAAAGATTACTTGATAATTATTCACCTGCCTTTTCAGCTTGAAACTATAAATTCATTGATAAATGTAGGTCAGTGAAACAAGAGTTTTTCAGCTTGAGCATTTTGAACTACCTTCTCATTCTTATTTTAAACATTGGTGTAGTGTTTTAAGGCATGAGTCCAGTACAGGTGTTCCTTTGGCTTCCTACAGCACCAATGAACAAGGAACATGTTATCTGGTTCAGTTTTTCGGGACCAAAATACATGGCCTTTTGTGGTAGGGCTGAAACTGGACTCTTCCTAAACATGCTGTTTATGTTTCTAGGTCTGGAATACTGGGCCCTTTTGAGAATGTTCTTAGTGGGGGATGAGAGGGATTTCATAGCTGCAGGGAATGACTGCAGAGGCGTCAGAAATTTGGCCATTCTTTTTCCTACTCCTGGGGCAGAGCATGTTGCTCTCTCATGCTCTTTGATGGGAAAATTCATAGACAGCCCTGGGGAGAATTTTCAGCTGGGAAACAGCCCAAGGCTGTGTTGGGAACTGGCAGTCTGCTTTCTTGTGCCAAATGGGACACAAGTATCAGCAGTATTTTTACTTTTTTTACTTAACCTGTTTCTTAGACTGACTCAAGTTGAGTCATTTCTGCTACATTCACCTATAGTGTAATGGCAGTGAACTCTGTAGGACCTTCCCCTGAGATTTTCTGCACTCACTTTTGGTGGGATGCAGGAGGAGGGCAGGTGGCTTGGGGAAGAGGAAAAGCAAGAGCTCCTCTGGACCCCTTCACATCTACCCAGGGGCTGATCTGTTTCACTGAAGTGATCTGAAGGGTTATTTAGGTTGACACAGGACTTGAAGCTCTCGTAGGGAACCTTTTGCCACCTAATATCTGCACATAGTGAGGCCTGTTGCCACTTCTCATAGTGATTTAAGAGCACAAATGGGGTATACATGAGTTCACTGGTAGTATTGATTGGGATTTTATGCTGTTGTTCAGATATTTGTTTATGTAGAATCATATTTATATAAATTGTGATTTCACCAGGTAACCCAAACAATCATATTTACACAACTGTTATATCTCATGTAAATTAGGTATTTCAAAATGAAGTTCAGTATGTATAGAAGTCATAGCATAGAAAAATCTCCTCTCTCTGCACCCAGGTGCTTCACTGCACCAGGATCCATTGAGTTGTGTATAAACTGGCAATGTCAGCCTCAGCACACGATGTTGGTTGTTTGATCTCACAGCCCAGACAACCCAGCAACCACCTGAAAACCTCTGTTTCAGACAACCCAGCAACCACGCTGTCCCTAGAGTCCATAAGCTGTTCATGGGAGCTATACCTGAACTGCTTAAAATCTTCATATTGGTTACTACTGCCAATGCTACAGCTACTAATTTATTTTCTTTCTTGCAATAATACCATATCTGGGGAGGTTTTTTTTATAGAAGACAATATAATTTTCAATGTTAGCTTGCATAAATAAATGCTTTTTAGAACTTAGGAACCACAGATATCCCCAGCTGGCTTTTAAAGATTTTTATTTCCCTGAACCACTTCACCGCAAAAACAAAAAATGGAGAAGGACAAATGATCTGAACTTAGGAGGCATAATTATGTTTATAACAAATATACTTAAATTCTTATCTTTCTTCTATTTCTGTGTTTGTTTCCAGTGTCCACCTACAAGTATCCAAAGTTTGTAGTTCATGTTCCTTAATATTTTTTTTTCCAATATAAGTAAAAGCTCAGGAATTCCATTTGCTAAAGTTGTGATGGTAGTGTAGGATTGTATTAATCATATCTACATTGTAGAATTATTGCTATACTTTGTTTCATTACTGGTTACATATATGGCTTGAAGTTATAGGTGCACTATTCTTACTAGGCAGCTTCTACTCTCTTACTGCCTAGTAAGTACCCCCTCCTCTCTTTCCTTTCTCCTAGCCTGCAGAGATGCTCTGAAACCTACTGGTAACTTCCCCATCAGGAAAGTTAGACTGAGCTAATTAATTTGACACCAATGATGTATGACATTCTCCTGTGTATTTTCTCTTAATCATTTTAGTGCTAAGAAGCATGGAAAAATCCAGAAAGAGAAATTTATCTTTCAGTCTATTTTTGGCCTCCCAAGTGTTTCACATGTACTGTATGAAATAGTAGTTTTATCAGTTAATTCACCAAATACAAAAGAACAGGTTCTGATCCTGATGGAAAGGGGTTGAAAAGATGCTGTTGTCTATCATGGTCATCATAGAAGAGTGTCCACTTCAGAGGACACTCTTCTAAAATGTGTGTGTCTTCAAGCTGATGGCAATGGCTCAAGTGGCTGCAACTCCTGAGAGCTTCAAAATGCAGACCAGTTAATCCATGTAAAGATGGTTTCTCTGTGGAGGCTCGTGTCCTCTCATGATCCTAGAAAAAAAAAGAGAATACAACTGTTTTCTTTACTCTATCACTAGACATTTCTGACTGCCAAGACTTTTCCTTTTATGCTTCGGACTTAACCTAGTTCTTTGAGCAAGGTGTCAGTTGTTCCTGCAGAGGCGGGGCAGGACTTTCCTCAAAAATAGCAGCACACTGCTGAATGCAAGACACTGAACTCAGCCTTTTGCAATTGTACATTGGTTAAGTCCTCCAGATTTGGTTGGCTCCCTAATTTGGATTTACACATGCCCTATGTGCCCTGATGTATGTACGTATTACAAAAAGAAACATAACTTTAGTGGATTTCTGGTGTACTTGAGTAGGTGCGTTTTCTGGGTGTCCAAGTTTCTGGTTCTTGTGCATTGTAGCACTTCCCTCCTGAATTTTACCCATTTAGAGCAAAACATTCTCATCTTGCTCTTAGGCTGTTTCAGTGTCTATCTGCTTACTTAAAGCAAGCACCAAAAAGTAATGTGTGCTTGATTCATCATGTATAATCTTCTATAATCCAGTTGTTCATACATAGTCTGATTAGTTCTTTGCTATTGCTGAGAAGAGACAACCTGATGGTTGGCAGGAAATAAGGAAAAACTAATTTTGTTGTGAAGTGTGATACCCAGGCTCTTTAATACATGCAAAATAGCATAGCTATACAGTGTCTTTAGGCTCAGAAAGAGATGTCTTAGTAGGGTGAGGACAACCCTTTAGTGTGCAGAAGGTGAATGGAAATCACTCTCACTGTTTCTTCTCATTATTTCATTCAAATCTTCTTTTCTACTTAGAAAAGGTTCAGAATAAGCAAAAGGGTGTTGTGTGTTTTTTCATATAAGGAGTGGTTAAAGTGTTGGTATTATTATTGCAGCATGTATAGGTTCAGAATGTTGTCATGGGGTCTGAACAATGAGACAAATTCTCAGAAGAGAAATGCAGCAAAAGCTATTGGTCAGAAAGGCACTGCCTCCAGTGTGGGAATGCCAAATTTCTGGAAGAACAGGATGTTCTGGGGAAGCAGCAGGGTTACAGGTGGATAATCTGGGGTGCTCAGAGGCAGGGCTGCCAGGTGAGATGTACCAGGGTCTTAACGTGCCCAGGTCTCCCGTTTCTACGGCGGAGGTGGTGCAACAGTGAGGCTGGCAGCTGAAGACGCTGCTGCAGGCCGTGCTTCGGAGGTTCTGGGCAGGGTAGCTGTCCATATGCAGGTGATCACAGGCCTCTGGGGTGCAGCCAGAGCCCTCAGGACTTTCTGGGTTATGCCACAAGCCAAGACTATAGCCCCAAATTAGGAGGTTGCTATAGCTGGCATTGGTGAGAGTTTATTCAGAGAATTCCTACCTTTGGTCAGCAGTAAAATTACAGTGCAGGTTCATTTTCATCATTTTGTGGTTTGCCTTTTGGGGATATATATTTTTTTTTTTTAATGCTCAGTTTGCTGTAATCTTATAGACTCAGTAATGAAAATTCCTTGTAAACATTGTATGTTTTATAAAATAAATGGATATTTGTTCACACATGGAGTCGGATGAAAATATGCTGGTAGAAATTGGAACAGATACACACACTTGTGCATGGAACTATAATACTTAGACATACTAGAGGAGCTATAATGAAGCTATATCAAGCATTTCATAGTAGGAAAATGGAAATATCCTTCTTCCCTCCCCCCCAACATCTGTTCCTCTAAAACTCAATTTGGGACACATTTAAAAATAAAACAGACTACATTAATTTTCACCTGAAATGCAATCAGTAATGAGCTAACACATTAGAAAAAGGAGATACCAGACAGTTGAGTACCATCTGGCATAAAATATAAACCCCTTTTACCTGGTATTTGTGTTGGAAAGATCTGCCTGGGCTACAGCAACCGGAAGTCCATTGGTGGCCTGGTAACCATCCAGACTATGATGATGTTTTTTAATGGACTTTTGTCAAAAAAAAAAAAAAAGACAAAAGGACTGGCCCATCACATAGGACAATTTGGATGAAAGTGGATACCTTGCAGAGTTGTTGGGTGGCATAATGCAAGGCCATAAGGAAGGACATACTGGACCAGACATAGTCCAGCATCCTGCCTTGAATGGTCATGAACAATAAATGCTTCCCCTGCTCCACTTCTCCAGCTTCCAGACTTCAGCTGCTCAGAAAATCCCTGATCTGGAGCCAGCTGGTGGGTGTTTAATAGCCACTGATTAACCCGTCCACCAGGAATTTGTTTAATCTCTTTCTGAACTGGTTTTTCTCTTCAATTGCTCATAAAAGTGTCTTGATGACACTCCTCTCTGTGCTTGTAATATGTTCTCATTTTCAACCTGATGGGAGTTTAGACAATTGTGTCAAAACTTCCTCAAACAGGGAAAGTATGAGGATAAAAGAATTTGAAAACAGAAATATGTGCTTTCCCAGAGAAACTTCATTCTCTTAACTACCACAGTGTGTCTTCAGCGCTTGTAATGTGCTTTGCCTTTGTTCCCTGTGGTGAGATGAATGCTGTGCCTCAGTACTTTCCAAGGTGACTTTTTAAGACTTTTTCTCTTTTATTGCTATGCCTGCAGAGGCTTCACAGGTGACTTTGTTTTCCTGCTTCTACTGTGCATCTTGTCATGAATTTTAGACTTCCTTGTACTGCAAGCTGTTTGTAATAGAGTCCAGCAAAGAGAAATGTTCTGTTTATTTCTATACTGGCCATATTTATTTTCTCACTTGGCCTGAAAGAAGTATGTACAGTTGAAGCCTATATAAGTGTTACAGTTTTGCACTAATTATTAATTTATTAAAATGTATTAAACTGTGAAATATTAGATGAGACTTAGAAAAAGCACTAGAAATTTGGTTTTGTTTTTTATTCAGAGGTAAAGGTGAAATTACAAAGTCACAGAATGACAGAATACTGGGTGTTGGAAGGGATCTCTGGAGATACCTAGTCCAGCCCCCCTGCCAAGTAGACTGGATTGCACAGGAGCGCATCCAGGCAACATCTCTGGGCTGCCTGTAAAGAAAATCAAATGCAGTAGTTCCCATTTGTAGTGCCCTTTTATCCTTAGCCTGATTTTTGCATGCATCTGAAACCTTTCAGTTAGGTTAAATGATATTTCAGCCGAACCTTCTGATGAAGCAGGTACCTTGAGTAATTCACAGCAGCGGTCCTCAAACGACTGTCATCATGAGACTGCAACAAGTCAGGTTGTAGGAGGCTATCGGCAGTGAACCTGCAGCCACTGCCTGCCCAGTGGCTTGATGCTGTGAAGAGCTTGATGCAGGTGCTATGTGGCTGTGCAGTGCCATGGCTCTTGAGCTAGGCTTTGTCATGGGCAGTAAATAACAAGGAATTAGCTCTGCTGTCGATTGCAATGAAGGACAAACAAAAAAAGGCTTAAGCATCCTGTTTTACTTCAGTTCATGATGTTTAATGTGGGAATAGCAATGCTTGCTTCTTCCAGTATTTATTCATCTTGTTTATTTTGAATAAAAAAGCTGGGGAACTTGATTGTACTTTTGTTGCTACACAGAGCAGTAGCATTTGAGCCTTCACTGGGAATCATAAGACTTTTTCTGTAGCAGAGATGATACCCATATCCTTGATTTTAATTACTTCCTCCAGCAATGGAAGATGTCAGTAGTCTTGCTGTTAATATTCTGTGTGTCTTTGTCAGTGTTTCTTGCTGCATGGAGCTCAGCTGGCTGGGGCTGCATATAACGCCACTCACTGCACCTGATTACTCAGAGACATTTCTGCACTAATGTCTGTGCTGGAATGTGCCTGATGGAGTATATAAACCATGGGTTAATGTGCAGTTGTTCATTAACCCAACAGAAGCTAACAAAACAAGGAATAAGTAAATAATGAAGTTATTTATAATTACTTATAATTGTTAAGTAAACTAGGAGGGAAAGAGATTATATCTTTGAGGCAGTAGACTGAGACGAGGGATTGCTAAACTGAATTGAACTCTTGAAAGGTAAAATTTCAGATTGCAGACATTTTTGCTGATTTGATCTCATTTCTGTTGTCTCATAAGCGAATACTAGTAGTTTAATTTGAAAGAAGTAGTTCCGAGTCACATTATTTTCATCTAGTAGCCACAGACCAATTTTGCAGATGGCAAACTCAGATGTGCTGTGTGTTCACAGCTGGCAGACATCTATGCCCAGTGGTGCACTGCATCATTGGATTGAGGGACTCCAGAAATGCCACCAGGGTCCAGAATGGCCAGGGGATCTGAAAGGCAATTATATTAATGTCCCTTTCATTATCAGACCATATAACAAGCTTGTGTTTGACTTCTGAGTGTACAAAGCCACAATTCATCAAGTTGTGTTTGACCTATATTCCCTCAAAAGCATAACTAGAAATTCTCAATAGTTAGGGGTTGAGAGGGGTGTGGTGTAGGGTCCCCATTATGTTTTCAAGTAGGCAAACTGCAGGAAAGTATGAGGCAAACTGGTTCATCTAAAATCTTCTATCTTCCAGTCAGATTTTCTTGTTTCAGATGTGCTTATAACTGGTGAAAACTCCTTAAAAAATAGAAATATATGGATGTTTTTCTTTGACAGCTCAGAAATTATTAAAGTTTGATGAAAATGTGTTAATTTTTAAATTATTGACACTTTAATAATTGGATATAAATTCAGTTTAAGACATTTAATAGTAGTTTTAAGATTTTCCCTGATCATTCCCATAAAAAATATTTTTACTATATGCACCATCCATGTAATGTTGATCAGTCTACTTAAATAATTTAGTCTGATGATTTTATAAGTTATTTATGATGAGGCTGAGAACAAAATGCTGAGTATCTTTAAGACTTTATACCGTGAGAATCACAATTTGTGTTCTGTTAATATCTTTTGATGTATAGTTAATAAAACTTGAGTTGATTCCACATGCAGCAAGCAATTATCTTCATCCCTTAATTTAGCTGATTTATATTTTAAAAAAATTCCAAAAAAGTTGAAGTTAAAATCATTTTGTCTAAGGAGTCCATAAAAAATAAAAACACAACACTGAAAAATTTCATTTGTTTAGGGACTTTGGCTTCATTTTATATCTTACTTTTAAATGAAGTGTTCTCAGATTGATTAGACTTTTTTAAACAAATTCTGAGAGCTATAAAATTCTCTTGAGATTTAGGAGTACAGTAATTAGGGGTTGAATTATTTTGTTGCACAAATTGGAGCAGTTTACAGAAGTGTTTTTAATGACATCAGCTAAAACTCAGAGGCCATATTAAACAAAAACAAAGACCCTTCTGTTATACTTTAAATCATGGGTAAAAAAAAAAATTAAAGACCATTAAGAGGATTTCTGTACCAATCCCTAGTATAAAACAAGGTAACTGAGATTAATCTAGCATTGAAAGTACTGCTTAAAAAAAATCTCCCTGGACTCATCGGTAAATATTTTGAAAGACCAAATGCATGTTGCCTGACTCAAGCAGATTCATCAATACAACAGACAACTACAGAGTATCAAAAAAGGAATGAGTATGGTAAGAGCAGAGAGAGATTTGATTCCAAACAAATGAAAACATTAGAGTACAGCTGCCAGATACTCCATGCAGGAGCAGGATGAAGCCAAAAAGGAGCTTGAGGCATTTGGAAACTCCTCCAACCCATCTGTTTTTTGATGAGTATTAGTTGGTGCTTAGACATGAAGTGTTTAGGGCATTTCTACACAGCACAGCAGTATAGTCAAGTTAGCTGGGTATGCAGTGTGGACAGACTGTAAGAGCCATGCCTTATTGCAGTACAGCGTGCTTCAGGACCTTGCTGATCTTCCACATTACAGCCCTCATAGGCTCCCTGGGCTCCATCCAGCAGTGCCACATCCCACAGGTGCAGAGCTTCAAATGATTGTATGCAAAGAGATGTTTAGATTAAGGCGTTTTCCCATCTGATCTCAAGTTTTTGTAGTGCATCAGTATATTATTCCCAGAATTCCAGCCTGGATGTGTTATAAATTGCTCTAAAAGTAATCTGTGCAGATTCTTCATACCAAAGAGTAAAATCTAAGAATGTATCTCCAAAAAGGCTAATATTTTGTAATCGGAAGATGACAGGGGATGGTAACAAAACCTACTCTTAATACTTTTTTATG
This sequence comes from Corythornis vintsioides, assembly GCA_025447755.1. Taxonomy (NCBI): domain Eukaryota; kingdom Metazoa; phylum Chordata; class Aves; order Coraciiformes; family Alcedinidae; genus Corythornis; species Corythornis vintsioides. The sequence continues at coordinate 73,274 of JAOEGS010002630.1, read as the reverse complement.
TTTCTGAGATTTACTGGTTTGTGAATAGTAAGAATACACATAAGCAAAAATCAGCATGCAAACAAATTGCATAAAATGTAAAAAATTGTCCACCTGGCCTAGTATTTTCTTTCCAGGAGTTTCAAATAACATACAGTGAATAAAGAGTATAAAAAGAGGGAAAAATTATGTAATATACTCATACAATAGTCTACCTGTTCTCAGAAATTTGTTACTTGGGAATTCCAAAATCACAGTTGCTATCTTTGGTCTTAATCACATTTCAGAGATCTTGGTATTGTACCTTTGTGCAGTTGTTCTTGAATTCATTAAAGAAAATGTGACATCCTTATGGAACTGGAGGAGAGATCCACAGTACACACATTGCTGCCATGGAGTGAGCTTCTGATACTGATGGACACATCTCTCTATTTCACTGTAAAGTTTCAGAAAGCAGAGAAATTAGTTTCTTCTAATGAAACTAAAATGAAACTTGTGCTCCACACACATCTTTATTTTAGATGAAACCTCTCTCCAAGACACATTGCACGAGCATCCTGTTTCTCAAGAGACTCTGTAAGCAGAATATACACAACTTAAGAATAGTAAGTGTAATGTATTGCTTTATGTATGCAATAGATAAGCCTAAAAAGCTACCAGCTACCGTTCTCGTGTTCTATGTGTCCTGCTGCTCCACAGTGGGCATCATCCACACAGGGAAATAATGAGGTTCCAGTGTGCCTTGCATCATCTTCAGTGTTACCATCTCCTTCTTTCTGTTGTTCTGTGGGGTTTGGTGTTTGGGTTGGTGTTTTGTGTGTTTGTTTGTTTGTTTGGGGGTTTATTTTGGTGGTGGTTTTGTTTTGTGTTTGGTTGGTTTGGGTTTTGTTTGGTTTTCTTTTTGGTTGTTGGTTTTTTTGATTGTTTGGTTTGGTTTTGGTTGGTTGGGTTTTCTTTTGTTGTGGGGGGAGAGTGTTACACCTTGGGGCTTTAAACCTTTAAAACCTAATGGTGTTAAACCACTGTTTGCTATTGAGCTTGCTGTGCTAATGACTTTTACCTTCTCAGCAATTACACTGTTGTCTGTGCTTTTCCTTCTCTTACCTTGCATAATTTTAGGTCACATAGTGTTTCACACTTACCTAACACTTCTCATGATTGTGAGTGGAGATCGCACGGCTGGGCTGTGCTAAACTGGGCCTTGCCCCAAAGGCAGCTGAGTCCCTGGGCTGAAGGGAGCAGTACCAGCAATGAGAGATCAGTCTTAGCAACACAGTAGAACCAAACACCTGAAGTGCACATCATGGGGATGTTAGGTTCTCAGTGCCAGTTCCTCCTCATTACTTCTGGCACCATTGTGGCTTTTCTCACCAGTACACTTCCACCACCAGCATTTGGGAGAGAAGGGGAATGAAAAGACCAGAACTGCTTTAGTTGTGTACATCAGGTGTCTACATATTGGAATCATGACTTTTTCTGGCATGGGTTGTGTTTCTTTCCTTGTAACACTTGGCTATATTTTCTTTTTTCACTGTTAATGAGAAGTGAGTTGACTTTCTTGCTGGCTCCCTCAACTCCAGCAGAGTTGGGAGACCTGGTTTCCTGCTGAAAAACCCCAACTGATCTTCACTGGTATATCACAGAATCACACTTAAGAAATTGTAAGAACATAAATGCTTTTTTGAATTACATTCCATAAATTCAAATTTTACAGAAAAAAATGCTGCTTTTTTCACATAATGTACACGAATACCTTAATTATTATTTCTAGCAAAAAGGGATGCTATTACATTCTTACTGTGTTTAATTCTTAATAACTGATCTACTGTCACTAAGCATGTAGCATTGATGACTTCAAAAGGATATAGAATACATGCGTATAAAAATGCTGCAATTTTTAGTCTGTGCACAAAGAAATGTTACAGAGAAATATCTCTAAGTCTCAGCTGTGCCTTAACTGCTAAATATATTACAGTATAGAAGAATATATTTTAAGGCATTTGTATTAATTTGTTATGGTAAATGTATTATACATAAATGAACTATGGTGTGTCAAATCAATTAGTATTCTTAATAGTGAATCTCAAATTATTTATTCTGAGCCCACAAGCAACTCAGCAGATTTTGAGTTTTTACAAAAGCCATGTTTTATGGCCTAAGGTTACAAAATACTAGAGAAGACTATTTAAAAAAATATATTATTTGTAACATTATTGTAATTAAAAGCATAAAACAAGTGAAAAGCAATAAAATCAAAATGTTATTTATTTTTCTTCCTCTTTTTCCTTCTGGGGACACTGGAACAGCTGTAATTACTGTATGCAAGCATTTAGACTTGCCAGAGAAAAGCTAAATACATGTAATTGATAGCAACAGCTCGGTTTCTCAAGTGAGGAGAATGAGTGCTTGTGCTTACATCCCATGATCACAGGCAGTTTTCCCTTCCCAATCTGCCATGGCTGCAATGAAAGATAGCTGTTCCCTTCTTGGGGGAGCAGGAACCAGATAAATCCAAAAGAATGTGGAGCTTACAGACATTGGAGTGACCACTTTCTACACTAGGAAGCGAATGTTGCCATACTCTCATTAACGTGTGTGCTGAGTTTGCCTCAGGTTGTAGCCTGTTGTCCATGAGATGGACACCCAGTATGTGTGAAGCAATTTATTCCCTCAAAAAAAGTGGCAGTGTTTGTTAGAAGCTAACTGGGAATTTAATGTAGCCTCACCAAAAATAGCGACCCTGTCGAATCCAAGATATTTAGTGTATGAGCTTTTGTTCTAAAACTTATCTTTAAATGCATTGGGTGGATCTCCTTGGGTCATCAGCACTGTGATGTCAGAGAACAAGCTTGTGTTTTTTAAGATTTGTTTTCCCATTTTAGATATGTTTCCATGCTTCATCAATAGTTTGTTCTGGTGCAGAATAGTTTAGTATTATTCATGAGGGTGTTTGGCACATTACATCAAATGTATTGCTGGCCATGCAGGTACAGGAGTTTGGATGGTTCTTGTAGAAGTGAACTTCTGTTTGCTGATTGTGGAGATGGCTGCCAAGCCTTGTGATTGCTGCCCTGGTGTGAGATGGTTCCAGTAGCAGTGTACGTATGCTTCTAATGAGGAGCTGAACAAAGCTGAGGGATTGCTTTAGGAGCAGATATTCTGGAAAAAAAAAAAAAAAAAAAAGAAAAAAAGACATGAGGTAGGATTATTTTTCTATGTGGGTTATGCTTAAAGGATCTTTTTGTATAGCATCCCTGGGAATGTTGTGTGTGACATCTCTGGATGTGTGAATCTGTGAGGCTTCTTTTTCCATCAAAGTTTGCATGTGACATTTGGAAAGCTCATTTAAAGCTCCCATTAAAGTTAGTATACTTAACACCCCTTATCCTCTCAACGTGGTGTAGCTGCATGACATGGTTAAGTTGAACTCAAAATTATTGTTCTCAGCTTGCAATAAGCTTTGAAGACTGCTGCTACTTCTTTGAACTGAAGAAGAGTTGGAAAGTCTGAATGCTCTTGGTTTTTTTCCACCTATATGAGATACCACTGGTTCCAAAACTGCTAGAAGTCATCACAGCTGCAGCATGACTAGTAGTATTCTCAAATCTAATTCCCTTTTTGACCACTGCTGAGAACTAGGTTAATATTTCAGAGATCTTATTCATGCTAAAATGTGAGGGGTTTTGATATGGCAAGATATCTGAAGAATCCCTTTGGTAGCCTTGTTCCATTGTCAAAACCAACCCATTATGCCTATGCTTCGTTTCTCTTCTTTTAATGCTTATTTATCGACAAAAAGAGATTTGGGGAGGAGAGAATATTTGACAATATTTGAGCTGTGAGTAGAGGCCATATGCAGCTCTCTAGTATCCATTGCTTTGCTAGTTTCTGGGTTTGGTTTCTTCACTGAGCCTGAGTCAGCAGAGAAGAATGCTTCATTATAATATTTACATGGCTAGACTGATTTTTTCCTTCTTTCTAAATTTGCTACTGTACTGAAACAATCTGAATAGTATAAAGATACCATTTTCATTATAGCTATATCCTAAAGTAAGGTTGAATCATGATTGAATTCTGAAGCAAGGTAACCATAGATGCATGAATTTTGATGGTTTCCAGCCTGAGCTTTTAGGACGCATCTTTTGAAAATGCTTGCTATTTAGATTTGTGGTAAGTGTATAACCCATTTTATTTGGCCAGTAAAATACATGGTGTGATAAACATGAAGTTGATAGCATATAATAAGGAAATTTTCAATATGTTGAGAGAACACCAGATTAAATACAGCAGATGATATTCCTGGTGGCCTGGTACACCTAATTTAAAGCAAAAGACAACACGATGATAGGATAATTGCATCAGAATGGTTGTTGGCTGTAAAAGAAAGGAAGGATATAATTAAAGTGTTATTGAGGTTTACTGAACATTTTCAACTTCCAGAAGTTGGAGGGATGATAAAAGTGAAAAGCAAGCTTAAGAAAAGTGTTAGCATGAGAGTATTTTGAACTCCCAGTACTGCCATTTCCAATCTATGCAGCCTGATAAATGCATGTGCAGTGTCTTTTCTTTGAAGCACCAGTGACATCCAGCGGTGGCATCCACTTTAACAACTCCCAGTCTGTCAACTGGTTCATTATCCAAAGACCTTTAATGTTTAGCCATTTGAAGCTGGCAACTCAGGATTGTTTTAGTTCCTGACCCAATTCAGTTTATCTTTGTTTTATTGTTTTCATTTTGGAAGGACAGGATTTTCTTTTATTGCTGCATTGACAATGAGGTTCAGTGAATGCCTCCAGCTGGCATTGCCTTTTTTGTTGCTCTGCGTGATATCCTAATAGACTTAGTATTCTGGAATCTGCTTGAGATTATAAACTGTATACTTTAGAAAAAGACTCTAGGATCATTAAGATTGCATAGTTGACTTCCTGCAGTGCTTATTAAGGATGAATTCATGTTTATTTGTAGTGTTGACAACAGAAGCTGAAACCACGTATCTTTCTACTTAATGTAATACAAATCTTAAATCTCAGCTGGTTACAAACTGTTATTCCTGTATTCAATTCTCTTCAGGTTTGTAATGGGATGTGCTCAATTTTGTCTCTCTGCTCGGCATTAGCACAAGACAAATGCAGTTAGAATGTTAATTGTCACACTTACTAGAATATAATTTCATGGCACTAACACCTGTGTGGCAGTCAGCTGCCCTCTAGGTGTATTATATCAATTAGAAGGACTGACTTGTTTTTAAATGGGTACATTTTCAAAAATCCCTTTAGTGGTTTGTGGGATTGTCTTTTCCTGTTGGTGATGTAAATGAGAGCAGAATCTCAGTTAAATGATAGATTATTCTCAGAAATTTAGTGTTGTTGGGTCTGTGTACTTTCAGCAGCCTGAGAAAAATATTTTCCAGTAGAGCTTTTCATAAAAAAAACCAAACCCTAATCTGAAAGGAGCAGCTGGAATAGAAATTATGGGGGTTTATTTGCCCTTTCCCCAGAGGTACAGTCTTTCTGAGATATTCAAGAAGAGAACATTTCTGCAAAGTAAGTCATGTCTTTATTGACATTTTTCAGCATCACTGTTTTGTTGAATGCCATAGATGAGACTGTGTAGAGATGTGCTAAGTAACATACAAGATGAAACTGAAAAACAGACCCTGTCACTACATCAGAAATAGTTTGAGAACAATTATTTTTTATAAGCTTTGTAGTACCCTTTGCAGGTTTGCTCCTAAAAGGTGTAGAAGGTAATAGATCCTATCATTTTTATATGGAAAAATATTGAAATTTAGAGACGAGGCTCATTGTGTCTAATTCTATGCATCTAGGTGATGTGCAAGTGCTACATGTATAGCCTGCTTTGTGCCTCTGGGAGGGGGCAAGTTAGAGAGACAGTCTCTAGGTACCTGCCTACTAAGAGATTTAGATCATAGGTAGGCTAACCTGGTTTCTCAAATGTGCAGATCTCTGTCCTACAACTATAGACGTTGGCTTGAATTACTTTGCTCTTAAGTTTTTGTCATATCAGGGCTTTGAGATGTTCTTTAGAGTACTGGCCTTTGCTTCTAGATTATGAAAACATTAGAAAAATCACATTTGAAAAATCAGGCATTAAAATGTTATTTCCCAACTGGCAACTTGATTAGGTTGTAAAAAACAAAAAGTTTAATAACATTAGCTGCTTTTAATTACATTTTCAAACCATGAATGCTTTTTGGAGTAGATACTTTACCATGCTTCTTCTTTTCCACTGAGTCCAAAGAGCATGTAAATAACCCCTGTAAACTATAGGACTGCAGCTTCTATAGCAAAACCAGTGATTTGTGCTGCTTGTTTATAGCACAATTATAGTGATAACCAGTGACCTATATATGAAGCGGAACAAACACTCCCTGAGAGAACTTAAGGTCTATACCTCCCACATCAGGACCCTGTAGCAGTTTAGATAGGTTTCTAAATTATTTATTGAACTGTTATAGTTCTGTTAGATTCAGTTGTTTTAAAAGTAACAATTTAGTGGAGAAATCTGTTGGCACAGGAAAAAAAAAAATCACAAAGTAAAATATAAGGTGTCTTTATTGATGAAATGCAAGTCATTTGTAACAACACTCAAGTCTGCTCATATTCCCAATTCTAACGTGGCAGAAAAGATCCCAGCACTAAATATATAATATTGCCTGGGAGAAATGCCCCAAAGAGCTATTTTTAAATTATCTTTGCCTTCAAATGTGCTATTTTACATTTATTAGCTATTTATATGTATGACTGCACTGCAAACCCAAGAACTGGTATTTGATTTAATGTAATGTTGTATTTCTATCTCAATTATATGAAATACTAGAATGTTTCATTACATATGAAACATATTCAAGGGGCAATACATGAAACTGAAAAAATAAGCCAACATCAAGTTTTCCTCTGATTAAAACATATTACAAAAACTAAGCAAGCATTAGTACACTGAGAGAAGACAGCCATTCTATGCACCAAGGACAAAAAAATCTTAGGTTCACTGTAAGAACTTCTAATTCTGTATTCTGCAGGTCTTCTCTTCATTCCCACATTCTCCTGTCCATTTCAACAAAATTACTAAATTTTAAAACGCCTACACACAGGCAGCTCCTCTGCAACACAAAGGCAAGCTGGCTTAACTTTATTAGCAATAAATAGGCTTTGTCTGACTGTTGCCAGGATAAGAGCTATTGTCTACAAATAGAAGAGCAGGGGAAGAATGCCACTGGGTTTCTGGACACATGATGGAAATTAAGAGTGTATTCATTCTTTCTGGAAATGGGTAGATTTTTATTTTTTTTTCCCACAAAAGGGATATAAAAATTGAAACCAAAATTTGTATACAGAAATTTTAGTTCTAAGGAAAAATGAAAGCACCAGACTCATCAGCAGAGGTATTCTCCTCAAAATTGTCTTTGCATTCACCTGTTAGGTCAGTTAACTGTATTCCTTACAAGTATCACTTAGTATATCATTTAGTGTGTAAATACTGTGTATTTTAATTCATCAGAAGCTCACCTTTTGGTCAGGCACATGTTAAAATTAAAGCAATTAAGTAATTTTCAGTGACAAAGGACTTGATTGTAAGAGGTGCCAAATATCTGTAACTAATACTTGACATGCATTGCAATGAATCAGGCTGTAATCTTTCCTAGAAGAACGCAGGAAAGGATTAGCAGGAGTTGGGCACCTCTCTCGATTAAGCCAATGTCAGGAAAAATTGCATTCTGTATTGCATTATAAAATTTGTCTCTCTTTGTGACCGAGAAGTGCACATTCTCCCAGAGCTTTAAGGAGAAGCCCTGAGAGTTGCAGATTGACCCTTTACCCTTAAGCTTCTTCAGCAAGAAGTAAATGGGATTTAATAGACAATCTATGGCACGTAAGTAATGGTCTGTACACTGCAGTTCATGTAGTATATTATATGATTTTTCCACACAGACCCTTAAGAGAATTTCTATTTTATAACAGTTAATTATTGACATACCTTTTTCTAATTTTCAGTCTTATCTCTCCTTCATTATGAGGGTGTTGAGACACTGGAACAGGATACCAGGGAAGTTGTAGATGCTCCGTCACTGCAAGTGTTCAAGGCCAGACTGGATGGGGCTTTGAGCAAAGTGGGAGGTGTCTAGCGGAAGGTGTCCCTGCCTGTGGCAGGCAGGATGGAACTAGGTGATTTTTAAGGTCCCTTCCCAGGTTTACATCCTCTAGAAAATGCCCTTTCATGCCTACATTCTACATTGGCTTGTGACTACTACAATCAATTCCTGGCAGAACAGTGAGAACTGGTCTCCTGGAAGTGCATTATTTGAGGCAGGCACAGGCCCATCAGGGCTTGGCAGCTATGACAGGGTAAGTCCGGTTACCTCATCCCGGAGCTTGTTCTGCTGAAGAGCTGAGGGAATCTCCAGACTCCTGAGGCCCCAGAGGAAGCCAGGATAAAGGAGTAGTTTACCTCTGTTGATGACTGGGTTAGGGACCAATTAAAGTAATCTGGACATCCATAGATCCATGGGTCCTGATGGGATGCACCTATGGGCATGGAGGGAGCTGGGGGATGTCATTGCTATGCCATTCTTTATCATCTTTGGTAAGTCATGGGGCACAGGAGAGGTGCCTGAGGACTGAAGGAAAACTAATGTTACTCCAAGCTTCAAAAGGGTAAGAAAGAGGACATGGGTAATTATAGACTGATCAACCTCACCTCCATCCCTGGAAAGGTGATGGAACAACTTTTCCTCAGTACTTTTTCTAAGCATATCAAGCATAAGAGGGTCATTAAGAGCCGTCAGCGTGGTTTTATCAAGGGGAAGCCATGTTTGAGCAACCTGATAGCCTTTATGAGGACATTGCCATGTGGATAAATGATGGTAGAGCAGTGGATGTGATTTAGCTTGACTTCAGTAAAGGGTTTGACACCATCCCCCACAGCATCCTCACAAGTAAACTGAGGAAGTGTTGTCTGGGTGATTGGGCAGTGAGATGGATTATGAACTGGCTGAAGAATAGAAGTCAGAGTTGGGGTCAGTGGGACAGAGTCTGGTTGAAGGCCTCTATCTAGTGGAGTCTGCCAAGGGTCAGTACTGGGACCATTGCTACTCAATATATTAATCAATGAGGGAACAGAGTGCACTGTCACGAGGTTTGTTGAGGACACAAAGCTGGGAGGAGTGGCTGATTCACCAGCAGTCTGTGCTGCCATCCAGCATGACCTGGACAGGCTGGAGAGCTGGGTGGGGAGAAATTTAATGCAATATAACAAGGGCAAGTGTAGAGTCTGGCTCTGGGCAAGAACAACCCCATGTACCAATATAGGTTGGGGAATGACCTGTTGGAAAGAATCAGAGGGGAAAGGGACCTGGGGGTCCTAGTGGATAGCAGGATGACCAGGGACCAGCAATGTGCCCTTGTGGCCAAGAAGGCCAATGGCATCCTAGGGTGTATTAGAAGGGGTGCAACTAGTAGATCAGGAGAGGTTCTACTGCCCCTCTACTCTGCCCTGGTGGGGCTGCATCTGGAATATTGTGTCCAGTTCTGGGCGCCCCCAGTTCAAGGACAGGGAACTGCTTGAGAGAGTCCAGTGCAGAGTCACAAACATGATTAAGGGAGTGAAACATCTCCTTTATGAGCGAAGGCTGAGGGAGCTGTGTCTCATTAGCTTGGAGGAGACTGAGGGGTAACCTTGTTAATATTTATAAATATATACAGGGTCAGAAGGATGGAGCCAGGCTCTGCTCAGTGACATCCAATCATAGGACAAGGAGCAACAGGTTCCACCTGGAACACAGGAGGTTCCATGTAAATGTAAGTTGAAACTTTTTCACTGTGAGTGTGCCAGAGCCTGGAACAGGCTGCCCAGGGAGGTAGTGGAGTCTCCTTCCCTGGAGACATTCAAAGCCCACATGGATGGGTTCCTGTGTGATCTGATCTAGGTGATCTTGCTCTGGCAGAGGGGTTGGAGTAGATGATCTTTCGAGGTCCCTTTCACCCCCTACCATTCTGTGATTATGTGAGTGTTTCTTCTCTTGTATTACCAGAGACCAGAACAAAACTAGGATCTAGCTTCCATCACTGGTGTCTTTTTTGTATTACTTGTTTTGGGTTTGTTTTGGCATTTGTAATGCAGATTATAATCATGAACAGAAAGTTAAATTTATCCCTGCAAAAATTACAACTTGTTTCTGTTTTTTGGGTTCACATGCATCTTGCCTTGCATTTAAGAAAGCTATAGCTGTCCTAAGGCAATTTATCTGTGGGGAATTATGTGACCTTGTACATTTAATGAAGTGGATAAAGTTCTGATTTAATGCCTTGATGCTATTTTATTTTAAATTGTAGAGACAAACCTTTTTATTGTGCTTTTAAAAAAGAGGCAGTTGATCTTCTGAGACATTTTAAAGGAAGTATGTGTGGGAAATCCTTCACTGCAGACTGAATGTCAAGGAAAAACTACAGGCTCAGGAGGGAACTAGAAGGCCTTGTACCAGTTATCTATACAGAAATAAGTTTCTTCTTTTTATTACTACTAAACAAATGTTCATGTTGACCTGGTTACTTTCCTAGTAACGTATTTGGCCAGGTCTTCAGGCTTAGGCAGCCTGATTTGGTGTCAAAGGGACAAACGATGATGGTGTCTTTTAACAATAGTTTGTTAAAAGACAATAGAAGTCTTTTAACAATATTTTCTCTCTCTCCCCTTCTTTTTTTTGTGTCTTCTTCTGGCAGCAGGTCTTATGAGCTCTTGGAATTAGGACCCACTTGCTTCCTTTACTTACATTTTTGTGAGCGTGTTCAGTACCAGGTTTTTTTCACCTCTAGTCATTTACTGTATACCAATCTGGATAGAACCTTTGGATATTGTTATTTCCTCCTGTTTTGTGACAAAAAGTGAGTGCCATCCCTGAGTTAAAGGGTGTTAAAATTGTGCTAAAGAATAAGAATACTGCTGTAACTTTCTCTTTTTACCTGAAATCAAGTTTTAGGGGAAGCTTTTAAAAAGTGTTTTGAGATGTGGTAGAGAGCAGTTTATTTATAATGGAATTTTTTTTTTTAAAAGCTGATAGGTTTTCATGTTGTGAGAAGCAGAATACAAGACATGTTGGAGGCTGCAAACATTTTAAGTTGCCTGAGGATCTGCTTCTGTTTAATCTGGGTAGTATAAATCACTCTTTCCTGATGAAAATACTTGTTTTATGAATCCCCAAATCTGCTGTTATTTACTGTCAGCTGCAAAGTCAGGAATCTCACTGGGCTGCACATTGAAGAACAGGATGCAGAGGAGCTCATAACTACATTGTCTGAGCTGCCTACCACCCCACCTTGCAGGGGCTAGCCTCCAGTGGCACCACTCATTTCCTTTCACAAAGGACTTATATTTTATGCTCATTTAATAAGAAGATAAACTGCTGACAGAAAATCAGTAATTTTCATTTATGTTTCCCTCCACTGCATTTTTACATGTAGATAAACCAAATGTCTTATGCTATGACTTAGAAAGCCAGCAACACCACATGTACTGGCATGTTTTCTTCAGACTCTGAAAGACAGAAATAAGTAGGTATTGAGTTAGGACCGCTACTCATTATACAGTCTACAAGTTTGTTGTGCTCTAAGTTGTTACATATGGTAAAATGCAGTCTCTAGGAGAGATCTTTGTCATCTGCCCATCACTCTGCACCCAGCTGATGAAGTGGGGGAGCAGTTAATGAGAAAGCTCCAGAGCATGAGATGCCACATACAGAAGCTCACCATCAGGACTGTCCAATAGTCAGCTTCATACTAAAGCTGTATCCCTCCACTAAACCCAAGTTTACGGGCTAGCAGGAAACAACTCCCTCGTTTGGCACAAGACAGCATGAAGCAAAACTTGGGAAACCTCTGCAGGAAATGAGCTGTATCTAATCCGGTTTGATATAGTAAGCAGCATATTATTAAGCCAAATCACCGTGTTTATCCCATTTTTCTTTATACTCTTATCCTTGAGGCCAGTACCCTTCCCTCCTCTGGGCAAGCTGTGGATGGTTTTATAATTGGAGGGATCAGTAAACCTTCCCTCTGTCCCCTCCCCTCTTCCACCCACAAGTTCATGCCAGTACTTACTGCTGAATAAGATGCAGCGCTCCATTAAAATCCAAATCACTGAAATAATGAACCGGAATAACTTGCCAGGGGCAAAGTGTCTTTTGTTAAGATAACAGAAAAGATCCACAGACCAAGTCCTTAGGGGTCTGGTCTATGCATGTACTCCCATCAGATGCAAAATAAATGAAAAGCACAACTACACAGAGGCTATCCTAATTTTATTTTTAGGCTTGTCTTATTCATAACATTGAATCCACTTTTCATCCAGTTTGGTTTTTGTGGTTTTTTTTTTTTTCCTGTCATATTTCTGTTGTCTTCTGTTGTGTTTCTTCTTCCTTGCTTTTTTTTTGAAGTGATTATGGTCAGCTGACAAGGTAATTGGCTCCCTGTCAGGCCAGCTCAAGGATCAATTTATTTTTGCCTGTCACCTGTTGAAAAAGGACTGAAGATGCCTTTTCTGCCAACAGGAATCCATTAGTAACACAAAAGCAGCAGCTGCATCATGGCAAGGATGCACAATAGTTTTATACATCACTTACTCTCTGTCTGCTTCAAGGTACTAGGACAGAATTTGGCCTTCTAATTCTCTATTAGGGAAAAAAAAATAAGTCCATATAGTGCTTAAAATCAGCTGATCTCTTTTTTTTTTTTTTTTTTAATCCCTGAAATTACATCCATTATCCCACAAAACCTTTTTTTTTAAAAAAAAAATTTAAAACAAACAAAATTATACAGCTAAGCCATAGTCCTAGTTCAGTGCTGCATTGCTTCAACTTTTAAGCTTCATAACCTTGTCCGGATAGTAACACAATGGTAAATTAGGTGGCTTCTCAAGACAATTTCAGAATTTGAGATTCACTGAGGCTGACTTGGCTCAGAGTTCAGGTTATAGTCTGAAGCCATAATGATCTTATTGATGCAGAAAAATCAACAGCAGCAGCCAATATGTTGGTCATTTTTTTCCTTATCCTCCAATTGTTATATTGCAGCCAAAAACGTTGAAAATATATGGTTGTGTTGTATTGCAGTTTTCATTAAAAGGAAGGAGAACCAATGAAAATAAAAGCTCTAAGATTTATAAATTGATTACAGCCAAGAAATCTGAAGAATGCTGTGATTCTTTTTTTTTTTTTTTAGCTTTGTTTATTCTCTTCTTTTTATGCAGCATCACACTGACCTTTGGGAGAATACTCCCTACTGAGGCAGTGTTTTTGTGATCTGTCAGCCTTCTTTACTTTTTGCCAAGTGCTGCACACTTTCCAGTGATGGTATTTCATATACTCTTTTTCTTGGCTTTTACTCCTTTCAGAAAAAGTACTTTCTGTCCTGGTAACATCAGCAGTGCGTTCAGTGTGGTATGTTGAACTAATTGCCAATTAAATAATAGGAAAGGCCAAGATCTAACAGAAAATCATTGTGCACAGTTCATTAACTGCATTTCACAGAACCAGAATCATGCCACGCGATTTTTAAAAACAGATTTAGGGAATCAACATTATCTTCCTTAATAAATAGTTACAATGCAGAGCACGAGGGAAAAATAATCAGATGAGCAGTTCTGTGGGCTTTCAGTTCTTCCCCCTGCCCCTCAGATAGCTGTCAGGACAATTCAGTAATTTCTGTGAATGCACAGTTCAGTAATTTCTGTGGATTATTTTTATCTTCTCTGTGAATGGCTTTAAAAAAGACACGTTGAGTCTTGGAAATAATCAGTATCTTAGCGCTGTGTGTAAATATGCCCTGTCTGATTACCAGAAACTAGGAAATACTATATAAGTTTGAGTAAAAGACTGCAGATGCCTTTCAGCAGATATTAAAATATCTCAGTGGCTTCACAGAAAAATCATTAGACTAGGAAAAAGTTTCAGAAAGTGTCCTTATGGTAAGGGGTGCGTACTTAAAAAGTCAGCAAATACCTACAAGTAATGTTTAAGTGTTACAAGAAGCAGCTTTTGTTTAATAAATAAACGTATATAACAGGGCTAGTTCTTGATGCTACTGCTTGCTGGTGCTAGATGGATTCAAACAATAAATGGAATGGCATACATGTGTTCTGAATGTGCTTGAATATAGGCAAAAATGGCTCAAGTTAATAAGAATAATAATAATGGATAAGAAGTGAGTTGTGTTTGGGGAAGGAGTGGAATTGTATCAGGTTTGAGAGTGAGCAGCATTTCCTCTAGAGCAATGGGGTTTGAAATGTCAGGGCTAAATGCATTGGTGAGAATGGGTAAAACTCTTAGAGAAAAAGGAAAGGAGAGAGAGCCCGAAATAAAAATTGAAAATTACAGTTTTTATGGTAGATCTAGAAGCCAATTGTGAAAATCCTTACCTTTAACAATTGAAGTATCAAGAGAAACATTTCTCAAAATAAGTTCTTTGATATATGGTCTATTGCATAAACTTAAAATGTACTGTAATGCTTCTTTTTAAAGATAGAAACATCTAACCATAATACATCAAGATCTATTTTTAATCTTGCTGCTGATGGAATGCTGAGTGGCAGCTGGTTATAAAGATCTTTTTCATGCAGGTAGTTGATTGCTTTGTGAATGAAGCATCTTTCAAGATAATTCATAACCCAGTATCATCTCAAGATCTTCTGTTATTGATGTAGCTATTATCAGGAAGGCTTTTTACAATCAGTTCTTTCAGTATTTTTGATCTCTTGATCACAGCTTTATTTGCAGTTTCCACAGCTGTTTGTAGAATTCAAATGTGAAGTAGGTTGGAAGTGTCTTGATTGTTAGTGATAAAAAATGTCGCTCACTATAAAAAAAAACAGTAAGTCACTAAAACGTTACTTACTTTGAATCTCACTGAAGCCTTAATTTGAGGTCTGACAATGACCTTTCCTGGAAGCAGGTGCTATAAAATCGAGTAGAACTGGAGATTCTGATTTGTGAACAGGGAACCGGGCTCACCAGTGTAAAAACACAGGATCTGACTCTGGGGAAACACTGTGCCAGAACATCACCCACCATCTGCCTTTTTTTTTTTTTTTTTTTTCTTCACATCTCCAGTTCTTAAAAGACTGTGAAAGCTCAGAGGTAGGTCAGTAAGTCGCAACCAGCTGCCTCAGTGCTTACTCCAGGACTTTATGCCTTGCAAGAAAGTATTTAGTAGTTAGGGAAGACATCAAGAACTGAGAATGTCACTGTATTCTTTGCCAAAATTCCACCATACATCCCATCTTAATCACTCCAGAATCAGCTCCACTTTGTTGTTGTTGTTGTTGTTTTGTTATGTCTTTCTCTAATAGATTAAAGGACCCTTTTGTCTCCAGTATTTGCAACCCATACTTACATCCTGTAGCCAGTATATTCCTCAGTCATCCCCTTGCTATGCCAGACAGGTTAAACAAGGAAAGTTCTTGCCATAAGGCAGTTTCTCCACTCCTTTTATTTATACATGTATTTTATATCTCTCCACATTCTTTATTTTTTCTCTCTTAATAAAAATAATCCAGCTTCATAATTATTTACAATGCTCCAGTAGAGTCATCCTAGTTCCAAGCAAATTTGCTTATTTCTAACAAGCAAATTCACATGATAACTGTGCCCTTTAGTCATTTAATCCATAAGGTCATGCAGTTCTTTCAGCCATAGCTTTGTCCTGGAAACCCCAGTTAAATTACTTGTCCACACTATTCTCTAGATGCTTGTTGGAGTTGCTGCTGGCCAGAGTACACCTATTATTTATTAACGTATTATTTTCTGCACTGAATGCCATGCAATTCTAAACATTGAAGAACACTGTGGCTGTTTTGTCTTTATTCGTGGTTTGTTTTAAAGCTAGACTTACTTCATTTGCAAGTATAGCAGGAGTGTTTTTAACTTTACTTCCAAAGAACAAATATTATCAGGATGTACAGATGAAAAAACCTCCCGAGAAATGTAAATTCCTTTTACATGTTCTTCCTTTGGCGTTACTAGATGGGAAGTACCAATGACTTCAGATCTTTTGATGGTAGCATGCAGTTGTGTGCTTTCCTGGTAACAAGAATGTAATGAAGTTCTGAAAGGAAAGATACCAGAAAGGAAGTTTCCTGAGTCAAAAGGACTCTAAAATACAGTGTCAAAAATATATTATTTAAAGTGTCTTCTTGAATTGAAGGAAACTTCTACAATGCCTACTGTAAGAGTTTAACAAGAGCTGTCAGACTTCTTCCACTTACCTGAGTGTTCTTCCAAGACCTATCCTGTGTCTGTTGAAAATTAGGAAGAGCACTTTGTCATATACCATATAGAAAATATAATCTGTAAAATCAGTAACAACAAGCTTGTGCATAAATACTAATTAATGCTTCAGTTCCGTATTCAAGATACAAATTCAGTTTTGACAACAAAGTTACTGAAACTATTTTCAAGTAAACACAGGTTTGAGTCAAATTCATTAAATTGTTTCACAACAGAGATAATCGCTTACAGATAACCCTGCTTAGAATTCAAAAGAATTGATTACTTTATAATGTGATGCTAATGTGAAGACATAACTGATTTAGTATTTTAAGTCTAATTTTGACACTGGCTTGTTTATGTAGCTTTGATTTGCAAATATATTGCTTTAGTCTTAGTGTGGCATTATTAACTGCAAATTGTTACATTTTTACATTTTTTTTTAGCTAAATGATTAAAAATAAATTTTGAGACATAGGATGAGTTACATTTCTTTCAGGACATAATGGAGACCCAGACATTTGATATTAGTTACTTAAACCTATCACCGGACCATTTCTGTCTCTATAAAGTGCACTTGGTTTTCCTTGTAGGTTCACAATCTTTGCAGGATAAATACAACTTGCTAAATGCAGGAGTTTTTCTGATAAACTTTAATGATGTATTTAAAAAAAAATCTTTAGTTGTGCCATGAAGCATAACATAGTGGACATAAAGTATGAGCAATTAACGAAATAATCTGGCTCATTTTATATGATAGATATAGCACTGTATTATTTTGTAAATAGTAGTCTTAAACATTAGTAACTTATTTCTTCAATCTGTATACTGCAAAATATGCATCAAGACAAAGGAAAATCAATGATAAGCCAAAGAAAGAAAATCTGCTTATTCCATTTTTTCTCCTCAGTCTAATGACTTCTGACAAGACATGTAGTCAATATGAAGTGTATTTGCCACATAATTTACTAGAAGAACTTATCACTGTGCCTTAAATAATCTCCTCAGATGTAATTTCAAGTGTCAAATATGATAGCATAGATGAAGAGAGAATTTTCTTTTTGTCTATGTCAATAAATCCATTCTTGACCATGTTACAGTAGTTCAGACAAAGGGAGTTTTGCCCACCTCAAACAGTAGAAATACAGCATTCATTCAGTTCTCATGTACAACAAAGAGGTAAATTACCGTATGTTATTTAGCACTTTGTTGCTCATGCTTTGACCATCCTTTGCTCTTTTCCATTCACAAGAGATGTCCATAGAGTTCAGCTTATAAAGGATTGAGCTCATACCAAGCAAATGGGCACTGTGGTGCTGCTACACAGGAAAAAGCAGGTAGGCAGCTTCATCGTTAGCAGAGGTCCTAAAGCTGTCTTTGGTACGTGCTCTATTAGTGCAGCTGGTGCCTCCTGGAGTGAAGGTTGCTGTGTGTGTTCGAAAGCTCATCTTTTCATGAAATTCACCTAACATTTTATTCACATAGAAAACCTAAAACAAGCTCCCTCTCAAACGTTTAGCTTTCAACGTTTTTTTTATATCCAGTTATCTGATCTTAATTCTGTTTCTATTCTAAGAAAGTGTGAAGCCAGGGTTAAATTTGAAAAGTAACAGCTTTGAAATGCACATGTCAAAATGATCACACAGAAATTATTCCTGATCTTCTGGTCCTGAGGAAACCATCATATTATTTCCTTTGTTCCACTCTGCTTCTATTTAAATCCTTCAGTCCTCATACACTGTACTGACAAAGGACTGTATGCTCCTGTCTTTCTTTGTCATCTTATTTCTGCTTAAGAGTCCAAAGAATGATCTACAGAAGTTTGGACTTTGGATCCCGTGACAGCTCAAAAATACTGAAATTGCCAATGCATTTCTGTGATCACTAGAAAAGAACAGCCAGATTGTAGCATTAAATTACCAAATCAAACAGTAATGTAAAATGCCATCTCTCAGTTAAAACTGACTGTTAGAAAAGGAATCTTTTGTCATACCAACAGCACAGAAGCTGTCTGTGCTGTGACCTAGAGCTGCTGCTCTGTGTTAGTAAAAAGAAAAAGGTGATATGTAAAACAGCATTGCAAAATAACTGATGAGTTTAATTTTTTGTATCAAAGATTTTGTAGGCATTGCCTCATTAGTTTTTTTTCATATTGTTGGTACTGTAATGAGAATTAGAAATTTTTCTTACAATAAGGAGACCTCCTAAGTTGTTGGAATGTTTCAGAACATAATGTTACAGTACAAATGTTGTACATTTTAAAAATAATTCAGTGTAAAATTCTGAGAAATAGACCAAATGACTAAATTTGTGTTGCTATGATTCCTTTGACAGATGCATTAGCAGACCACATAATGTGATAGAGGATTTTGGTAGTTACAGATAACAGCATCTTTCATATTGCCTTTTAAATATACTTTTAATGCATCCTGGACTACGTTCCTGTATCTCCACCCGTATTAAAGTGCAAAAATGCCAATGAACATAATGATTCTTTTTTCATTTTTGATACTGGTTTCTGCAAGTTTCTTTTTTTCCTTTTCTTGTAATTTCAGCTGTAACTCAGGGAGGGAATTTTTTCCCCCCCCCCCCCCCCCCTCCCCCGATACATTGAAGGTGAAAAGCCTCTCCAGTTAAATTAGCTCAATTGAATATTTCAGACAATTTAAAAAAGTTGAGCACTTGGTGGAAAAGGTCAGAGAAGAAGGATGAAGGCAAGCAGAATAGAAAGTGAGTGTAAAAGTTAAATAGATTAAAGCCTCTGTAATTTA
This sequence comes from Corythornis vintsioides, assembly GCA_025447755.1. NCBI lineage: Eukaryota > Metazoa > Chordata > Aves > Coraciiformes > Alcedinidae > Corythornis > Corythornis vintsioides. The sequence continues at coordinate 54,251 of JAOEGS010002630.1, read as the reverse complement.
AATGTGTAGGTGTTTCTAATTTGGAGATGCACTAACGTATCACCCAAGATATCAGAATAAATGCTGATAACGTGGCTTTTTCTGAGTAAAACCATGTTTGCAAGTGATGATGTGCTTTCTCCCAGGTAAACCTAAACAAATTGGAAAAATTAAAATATAGTAACAATTCCATTAATTTACCCAAAATATAGGCATCAAGAATTAGGAAGTTACTGCTCCTAAACAGGGAAAGCCCTTGTGTTGGGAGACATCTTCCTTGCTGTGAACATTTCCATGTCCATATCAGAAATAATATAAAGAATAGCTGTACAGGACCTGTAGGCAAATGTTTAATGGAGTCTGAGGGACTTTGTCTTATTTCTTGGAAGAATGTGGAGTTGCTGCAAGATGTTAACGGCACTTCTTTGCAATCAACACCTTCTAAATGAGAAGGTTATTTTGATTTCATGGCTTACTGCCATATGGGAAAGGCATCTGTGAAAGGATACACTCAAATGTTATGTTCAACAGACTAGTTATCAATTAAAACATTTGTAATTATTTGAAATTAAGTCTGCTGGAATGGAATTACTAATGCAACTTTGATAAACAGGGAGAAATGTCTTTCTGTGGCTGATTTGCCTAAGCTATATTTATCTACATATCAAAGTCTACTTTTTGTGACAACGGTATGAAACTTGGAACAAGTTCTCTATAATGTAGTTTTCTAGGCTTCAGTCCTGCAAACTGAGTGCCTCCTGTGATTTTGCTGTATGTGTTCATCTTGTACTTAAATATTTGCAGACACTGTAGACCAGGCCTTTGGCTCTTGTATACCTGTTTGATTTTTTATTTAACTTTTTTCTTCTTGATACATGAGGATAAAAAGCAAAGCAGAGTAATTTGGATGTGTAAAATCAAGTGCATCTTTCTTCTGGCTTTATTTACAGAAATATAAATTGGTTAGAAGAGATCTTAAATCTGATTTGAATAGAAAAAGTTTTTTTCTTGAAAAAAATTCTAAAACCTACAGAAACTTTGCTTTGGTTGTAGGTAATGAAATCAATAATAACCATTATTTGTCTTTTAAAATCTTCAAAATACAGCTAAGTCTACCTTACTCATAAGTATCCTTGAAAAGCAGTCATTAAAACACAGAGGATCTTTGAGATGATAGATGGCAGCTCAAACCTGTAAAAAAAAGCCCATGGATCTCACCAGTAGCTGACATGTGTAAGCTTAAAACCAAAAAGGCACAAGTAACGTATTATTCCAAAATCCACCAACAAATCCCAGTAAACATTGAATTGATTTTTCTTTTTTCCCCCTTTTTGCAGCTGCTAGTCTGATTTGAACTGTTTATTCACAGGATGAAAGAGATGTTTTTAAGCATTCTCAACAGTTCCAAGTGATTGATGTAAATTTAAAAAAAGCTATTCTGATTTAAAGAGAGTTGCTAGGAAACATGTAGCTTGAAGATGAAATCTTCTACTAAGCTTGTCTTTGGCTGTACAATAGGAAGTATAAGGTATCCTGAGTTACAGCATATATGGATAAACTGTTATTTTTTATGTATATAAATACATCTGCTTTAAACTTCCTGAATACACATGGCTCATTATCACATCTTCATTTACCAATGAATAAGGTATTACTTAGTCTAAGAAAATGTGGAAAGCCACACAGAAAATGAGGAGTGTGAAAAAGATTTTAATAATCTTATTTAATTTGTCTTAAACATCAAATAAATTTGTGCTTAGAAATTGTTCTAAGATTTAATTTAAAGTTTACATTATGGGTAGTTTTGTTCTTTTCTTTTTTAAAATGCCAACAAAATTGAAATTCCAGAAGATAATTATGTATGATACTTTTTGTCCCTTGAAGTTACTGGCCAAAGTAGCCAAAAAGTCCTTTTTATTGATCTGGTTGAGAGGCGTCCCTGCCCATGACAGGGAGGTTGGATTAGATGATCTCTAAGGTCACTTCCAACCTAGGCCATTCTGTGATTCTATGTCTGCATGACAGAATGGCCGGCTTTAACAGTGGATATTAACTTGCTTTGATGGCTGATTTATTATTATTATTATTCTAGTTTTAGAGCTTTGGGTGTGCTTATTTATCTTGGAGTCAAAGTTAAATTAGTCTTTAAGACACCAAAGGAAGGTACTTGTAAGTATAGGAGCAGAGTAGCACACTGTTCTGAGTGATGTTTGGTGCTTGGTAGGAGGCTTATTGATTTTTGTTCACTGAAATTTTTTACCAAGCAATTTTTAAGGAGTAAAGCCCTTACAGTAATGCTTTCAGAAAAGTGTGAGTAATGCCTGTGAATTATGGCAGCACTAAGTGATCTTACTCATTACCTTAGAAGAAAGAACAGCCAGTTGCTGATAGAGCAGTGGCAACAGGGACTGGGAGGACTGGCTGCCTAACCCTTTGCTGCTGCCCTGATGACTAAAGACAGTGTTTAAGTACCACTGAGCAACACGTCATTATCTGAGGTACTTCAAAACAAAACCTTTTTGCAGTTTAGTGACCAAAAAAAAAAACCAAAAAAAAGTAACCGAACTATATTTATGAGTAGTGAAGCTGAGTTGTTGATCTTACACAAATCAGAAGATGCCTAAACTTTCTAAAAAAAATATGTTTATAATAGGAATACTAAATGACTCTTTGTTACAGAGTAGTCAATTAACTCCAAGATGAGATAGATCTGTGACAACTGTAAAAACCTTGCAGGGGGAAGAATTATTGTTGATTCATAATGTATCTGTGAATGCAAATAAGAAAATTAAAAAAAAAAAAAATCATCTAATTAGTTGCATGAACTGTCTGAGAGAACAAAATAACAGCCAAAACAGAGTGAAAAAAACAAAAATGGGAAGGATGATGTAGCAGCAAGGGAAGAAAAGTCCCATAGGGCTTCTTAATTGCCTAACAAAAAAGCAAAATTGCAACTGGCTGAAGAAGTTACTGATTCTTGAGGTCTGGATTCTTTGATGTGTAAATATAAAGGAAGCAGGAGAGTTAAATTCACTGTGTGATTTAACTACTAGTGTGCTGTCCTACTTGAAAGAAACAATGCATTAGAAAATTGCCACAGAAAACAGACATCTTGTGACAGTATGGTTGCCATTTAAATCCCTGGTGTCTTCTGGAGTTTGTAACAGCCTTCTGCAAATATGTTTGACGATTCTGTTTGTTATAGGTGATATGTTGTCTTGCTTTGTGAAATAGGTGCTATTTCTTTCACATGAAAAAGGCATGACTCAAAAAAATCTAGAGAAGGAATTGTCGTCTTGGTGGTTGATTTTTGGAGAGAATTCACAGCTTCAAAAGAAAGGGGCATGGTGGGCAGAAAAAAGGTGAACTAGAGTATATTGCAGATCACCAGTGTGCCCGGACATAAGTTCTATTAATGCTATTGACACGAGAGTGTAAATGGAAAAGAAGGCATGAAGAGTAAATATATAAGTATTTGTAAAAGAATGAAAGTTTTGTATTGCACTCCAAAGTCAAGATTTCACTTGAAACTTGGACCAAGCCCTGTAACAACCCTGGAGTCCTCATCACCTCTGAGACATTGGTTCATCATGTGTCCAAGTCAGTGTTTATTAAGAAAAAATACAGAGCTGGTTGAATTGTTCACTAGTGATAGAATCACTTAATTTAGCCTGTCTAAATATATTAATGACTTGATCCTGTTTTTGTTGTGGTTTGGGGTTTTTTTTGTGTGTGTGTTTTTGCTTTGTTTGTTGCTTTTGTTTGATTTTTTGTTTGTTTATGGTTGTGGGTTTTTGTTTTTACACTGCATTTATTTAGCACCTGTAGGCAGTAGAAAAAAAAATTGAGTAATTTGGGGTAGGGATTGCTCTGCTGAATGAGCAGAATGCTCTTTGCTGCAATTTAATGGTTGCATGCTATGTTATCACATGTTTTTCTTGAAAGCATAAATTGTGTTCAAGAAGAGTTTCTTATTTATGGGCCATCAAATTGAAGGGGTTCTTAACTGTCTTTTATTCATGTGAAATGTGGAGAGTAGTTGCATTCTTTAATAGGATGATATGGAAACAAGTAGAAATATGACTGTTGGTGATGGTCTGTTTGTGTGAGTGTACAGTACTGGGGTGAGTGGATATAAACTTGAATTTCAACTTGAAAAATCTGGCAAAGATGAAGAGTATAATTATAGAAATCAAATATAATCACAAGGAAATTGTTTCTACAAGCTTCCGTAAAGGGAACTAGAGATACTTTGGGACTTAAGAGATAACCAGCTAACATCTACAGTCTTCTGTAGCCGTAGCAGTGCTGTAAGACCAGGGCTGGCTTGGAAGTTCACTTACGGTAATCCCAGACCACTGTAATGAGAGGCTACTGTGCAGGGTCAAGGAACTTGACTGCCATCACTGTTCAGGTAATAGTGAAGGCCAGTAAATGTCCCTGGCTAAGGTATTGGTTTCAGAAGCAAGTAGAGGGGTTGTGGGTGATGGCTGAGAAGCCAGATTTCTGAATGAGATGTGTGCCATTTCTAATGGCACAGTCTGACCAAGAATGCCAAAACTTGTTGATTAATCACAAAATTAAATTTTAAAGACCAAAATACTAGAAAAAGACAAAGAGTGATACAATAAATATAATATGCAATGTACTTCTCTGTCTTTGTTAAATTCAAAGGTTTCTTGGTATTTTAAAATACTGAGCAAGTAATAAGATTTATGAAGAGTTAGTTATCATTGCAAAAAATGTCAACTTTTTTTTAGGAAAATCAAGATAACGAGCAATTAGATGCTTACTAAAATCAGTAAAAGAGCCTGAAGTAAAAACAAATACAAAACACTGATTAGGTTGAATTGTATTGTGTGGCTCCTAAAAAGCTTTGATTATAACTTGTCACTGTGAAAATTTACTGCTGTCTTATTGCAATTATACATATATTAATGTTTTTAAAAAGGATGGAGAGACAGAGATTTCTTTGAGGTGATTGTGTCTATTTATAGTCTAATCTGGATGGAATCTCCACCAATACTAAAACTTGAACATTGTCATAGTATACCAGGAAAGGAGAATTGCAATAAGCATACTGATTTACCTCCCCTAGTTGAGTGTACCAGGCCAGAGCTCCTAAATGCTTCCCTCTGGCCCCTCTCTGCCCATTCAGCATTTGGGCTTCCTGAGAGGAGCCCTGAGCAGATATCAGAGGCTGATGCAGTAATCGTGCTGCTCCCACACTGAAAGCCTGGGCTTTTCCTTTTTTTTTTGTTTTTTTTTTGTTTTTTTCTTTACCTCTCTGCTTTTCTTTCCTACTGCCCTTTTGGGTTGGCTTATTGCTACTGTCCTCCCACACATCACTTACATATCTCGCATGACACCCCACCACTCTGTAATGCTGAGTTACATTTCTTTACTTCCTTTTCACCCTTTTAATTTCTCACCCCTTCTCAGTTTCAAATCTAGTAGAATATGACGCCTATTTGTGCTGATTTTGATCTTACAATCTTTATTCAGCTGATTTCCATTGCCTGCTGTTTGTGATTTCTTTTGTATCTACATTATGAATGCTTTATGTCTTTGCAAAATAATAATGTCATCTACATGTTTGGTTTAAGTAGGGAGGTGATGGAATACACTGTCCATGTAATAAGGGCATAAATGTCTTTGTAACGAGGGCCTTAGTATGCAGTGAAGACCTGAAGAAAGCCACACAGAATATGGAAGAAAATACATTTTTCTAAAGTGCATTTTGTGAGATTAAAGAATGCTTAAAATGGGGAGTATAGAGAGGCAGGTCTACCCTTGTGTCCTGGGAACACCTCTCATCCTGATGAAGCATCTCAAGACAGTGCAAGTTGTGGGAGGTCCCTGTGTTCAAAAATGTACATGCTTTGTATTCAGCAGCCAGTGTCCCAGTTTTCCTCTCCTCCTTTTGGGAGGATTATACTCCAGACAGCTCACCGGAACTTTTCTTGAATCTAGAAATGACCCTATAGTGGTGGCTGGCCCTTTTGGGAAACAGTGTCAAAAGGGACTTAAATGTGTTAATGAGCATTAGATATTAATTAATTTCACCACAGTTGCAGTTAAATGTCTTCCATTTTATTACATATTTTCAGAATATCTTAGTTGTTAAAATGATGTTCTGTTGTGAGAACAGAAGGCTAATGTACTTAGAGTGCAGTCACTGCTTTCACAGGGGAGAAAAGTCATACTAACAACTGTTCTTTCATTTGGGAATGGTTTGTACTTGGGCAGCAATATCTGCACAAGGTTGAGAGCTGCAAAGCGAAGGAGGCAGGGATCATGGCGTTTGAGCACCGCAGGCCACAGCGCTGCCTCCGGCGGGAGTGCTGCCGCCTCAGATATGCCCGGGCTGCTCCTCGGGCAGCTTCTGACGTCATGTACAGCCATACCCTTCAGACAGACAGACAAAACCATGCCTGTTCTCCATGTGAAACAGCCTCGTTTCTTGTCCACAAACTGAGATAAATCAGGAGGGATGGATGTGCTGCTATATAGACAGAACCCACTCAGCTGAAAGAAGCGAGAGTATACAAAGGATTTTTATCCTGGCAGGGTGGATATTTTTGTATCTGAATAAAAGGAGGTATTTATAGTACTTACTGACACAGTCTTTGTTTACTGTAACTTGAACCAGTGTTCAAACCATTTTTTACTGACCCAACAGAAAAGAATTTTTGGAGAGCTAGAGGACAAGGTAGCTCCAAAATCTAACCTGGATTCTGCAAAAGAGAGGGAGGAGGGTTCTTCTGCCTGTAGAAGGGCCTGTAATATCAGAGAACACAGGTTTACTTTTAACAGTTTCATCTATCAATACATTTGAACACAGTTATTATCACCATGAGTTACTGTGCAATTACCATTGTTCCCAACAGAGTTCTTGTTTCATAGCTGTTTAATTATGTGCATTATTTCAGCCTAACTATGTAATTTAACTCATGTCACTTGGAAATAAATGTTCCAGGCAAGGCACTGTCATAACACAAGAAGCTTCATAGCCATATTATGGTTGCTGGAGAAGTAACAAAGTAATTTGTTGCTGTAGCCTACCACTGTCTTTTGGGGGAATCATATAGACACAGGGGTTCGTACCTTGGTAATTTAAGGTACCAGAAAGACGTGTGAATATCCTTTGTGTGATAGAGTCTGAAGAAGCCTTGGTACCAAAAGAAGTAGGAAGGTAAAGATGATTAGTAAATGCTTCCCCTTGGATCCAGCTACAGTAAGCATATGCATTTGTTGCCAACATAAGAACCCTTTTCCTGGGAATATTTCTAAATAAATTGCAGTTCTAGGGATCACTGTTTCGCTCTTGTATGTCTTTTGCTGAGCATATAACAGCCATTTTAGGGTCATGGCAACTGATGCAGTTTTGACCTGTTAAAGATTTTATCTGCTAAAGAAAATAAAAAGGAAAAATGTGAAGTGCTGCAGCTCTGAGCCATAAAGATTGTCTTGTGATATTTGCTTGCCGTTTTGCTACACTGAGTTTAATAAAACACCTCATGATACTCTCTTCTAAGGAAAGCTTGCTATCTGAAGTATGTTCAGATAAACACCTTTGTAGCATTATTCAGAGGAGCAAGGGACAAGTGTAAGGCGCCGATGGCTGAGACATATTCCTTGCCACCTCAAGGACAGATATGAGGCATGCACACTGAGACAGACCTGCCCACCAGCAGCTCAGACCAGAGGCTCTCTGTTAATTGGAGCATCATTTACCCCAGGCATACTTAGGGAGTCAGATGTGTTTGTAGATGTGCTTTGAAATTCAAAACTGACCATTTCTTGGTGTTAGAGGTATGAAGCAGGACAGTTTCAAAACAAGATTAAAACATTTGGATTTTGGAAAAAGAAAAATTTAGTAAAAATTTTGATCTGGAAAGAGCCTCAGTAAAATGTAGAAGTCACTGTTGGAGTCATCAGTAACTTAGCATGGGAAGCTAGAAAACAGTAGCATCAAGATTACATCTATCAGAAAAAAGCAATGCTATATTATCATGTAAATATGACCTGAGTGTTACTGAAGGCTACTGAAGTCTGCTTAAGCACGTTTTATAAAGAAATACTAATAAAATTAATATGCTGAGAATGGATATTAGTACGTGCCTGAGGTGCAACAATAAGCTTTGTGTGAAGTTTGTAACTTAACCAGTGTTACAGTGGAAACAATCAAGAGAAGAAGTATGAAAAAAATATGATGGATGTAAAAGGTGCATTTATATATTCATGGCAGAAAATCCATTAAACGAAAATTGTATCACCAACCAGAAACAAAAATCTAGCAAACTATTCTCTTTAAAGAAGAAAAAAATTTTACACAAGTAAATATTTGTGAAAAGTCCATAGAAGTTACATGTTTCTTTATCTTTGTTTTAGTATATACACAAGCAGAGTTTCTCCCCCGGGGAAAGAGAAAACTTCAATTATGGCATTGCAATAATGATTATGTTCATTGTTTAAAAGGAAGCTCATAAAAATTAATACCACCTTTCCAGAGGATCATGACTACTATGTTGAAAGTTTAAAAGGAATTATATACTAGCCAAAATAAATAACTCTTGAAAGACATTAATGTATTTAGGTTTCTAAATCTTTCTAAAGACTTTAAAATTATTAAGTGTAATGTATTACTTACTGGATGCAGTAGCACAGAATCTGTACTTTATTTTATTGTAAACTGTGTATTATTTTAATATTTGTAATAATGTCTTAGAGGATGTAGCTCCAACCCAAAACATAATTTTGGCTTAGGAAGATGAGTCTAAAAGGATGTTCAGTATTAACATTTACCATATTACTTACTATCATTGGAAAATCTGATTCCTCTTCAACATCATTCTCTCGGAATAAAAGAGATCATGAATTTAATCCACCAAATTTGAGAATGCTTTTATGTTGGAAAGATTCTGTCCTGTATTAGCTCCCAAGTATTTCTACTTATTATCTACTTATTACAAGTATTACTTGCCAGATAATATGGCAAGTTAAATGTGATATGAGATAAAGCCTTATGTCAGAATTAATCCTTTTTCTTTCTCCCTGATTAGGTATTTTAAGCTCTCTGAATGCTGGTGTTACAAGGCACAATTCCTTTTGAGATAATTGCTGAACAAAAGATAACCATGTGGCTCTTCATCTATCTTCTTACTACACCATGTTTTGTCTTCTGCCTGACAGGTAAGATGACCTCCCATGTTAATTCATTTAACTGTTTTCAGTTTTATGTATTTCAACTTGAATTATACTGTTTGTATGGCTTTAATTCATTTCTGCAGATACAGTGAATTACTAAATATGAATAAAGAAGTTGTAAGGAAGCATAGTTACTGCAGTGGAAGCTGTATTTCAAAGCTTGAAAAAAAAATTAAATCAGGAACTTAATTTTTTTTTTCCTCTTATAATTCAGTATACAAAATTATTTCTCTCTCTAGATTATAAAAAAAAGTATCAATCGTTTATTTGTGCATAGGTGATCAACATGGATAGAAGAATGGAAATATACCCTAGAGAAGAGACACTAAACACAAAATTAATACATTCCTAGCAGCACAGTATAGTGGTTGTTTTTGTGATATGGTAGGGAAATGCTGCATATACAGACTTTAATTTTAAATTACTAATGGTAAAATTTTTCATAGATAGAGATGGGGCCATAAACATTAAAATATTCAGGAGTTGTGTTTCTAACATGTGAAATTACAGAAATGTGTGCAACTGAAATTTTGGTTCTATTCTAAGAGATAGAAGGAGCTCTTTGGAAAGGAAAATTTAAGATTAAGACCTAGTTGGTGTTCCAACTCTTCTGATCAACTTCATCTAGTTGGTGGTCCAACTTTTCTGATCCACTTCAAGATGTATAAAATCCATTTCAGATGTTTATATAAATTCAAATTAATGCTGTCTTTTTTTTTTTGTTGTGATTAATTTTATTGTCAGCAGAACCAGGACTCTTCTCAAGAAAGAAAGTAGTTTGCTTATGTACAGACTACATGCTTTACCTGAGCATGTAAAATGTGGAGTATTTAAATGGTGCACATGTGAAATACTGCCTGAGGTTCCAGTATTGTGTAGTAATGACTTTCAGTTATTTTCAACGTAGGCTTGAGATCCTTCCCTACTTTGAGGGGAAAGTCTCTCATAAAGCTAGTTCTACTGCATTTACTGCATTTCATAAAGCATCCTGTTTCTCTGGGTTCTTGATGTAATGAATCCCTAATTGAAATGAGCTGTTCATAGTCTTCCTTGATCTGATTGCCTCAGTTACACTACCCCAAGACCATATTGCTTATATCATAGAATCAGAGAATGTTAGGGGTTGGAAGGCACCTAGAAGATCATCTAGTCCAACCCCCCTGCCAGAACAGCATCACCTAGATATATTATTGAGTCCAAAAAGAAAAAAAAAGGACATTTAATATATGAGGGTTGATGGTGGCACCAAAATTAAAAAGTTTAACCAATTATTTTAATACTGGGCTTTTCCTGAAAAAAAAAGAGGCTGTCAACTGCCATCTGTAATGTTAGACATATGAGTTGACTTTGGATGTAGTGACACCAAAAAAAATCATCAGCCACAGCAGCCAAGCATTGCAGGATATTGGTTGATAAAAGAGTTGAGTCAGTCACTTAAAGAATCACTTAATTTACTGATGAGCAAGTCCAGATAATTAATTATATTACTTGTTTATTATGCACATTGCAGTTGTGCCCAGAATCCAGAAATCTTGGCAGCAGAACACACCTCCTGGCAGGTGCCTTAGAATGACCTGGGAGGATTTTTGTGCTGTGAGGGTCATGAGTACGTGACACAGGAAGAACAGAGATGGGTATGATGATATTACATGCAGTTTGAATATGGATTGATATATTCATAGCAATGTTTGTTTGATCTTTCACTTGACTGTAATTGGCTAGTTAGGCTGTGATTCCTCTAAGAATAGGAAACATTCTTGTGAAGGGGTTTGAGTGGCCCCAGGTTGCAGTAGTGTTGTTCCCAGTTCAGAGGAACTTCCTAACTGATCTTTCAACATGGAATAAATCCAGGACCTGCTTGTGCTTCTCATTAAAAGCAAAAGGTAAGACCTTCCTAGATATATTACAGCAGGAACTAGTAGTGTGCACCCTCATATTTTACATAATTAAATATCCATTTCACTGTCATTTAGGTTTTATAGTGCCCATCTGGGTTAGATAAATCTGATATTGCAGTCTTAACTCTGCGCTAGCACTTGAATCTTGCTGGAGAGTTTCTAATTTCAAAAGAGTGCTAGAGCTGCTGCTGTTAGTCTTAGCACATTTTCCTTTTCACTAATTTTCTTGACAATGAAAATGTCATGGTATCCAGAAAATATGTAGCTGCAGTAACAAAGGTGAAATATAAGGGATTGCTTGGGACTGTTCACAGTATGGTTAAAAAGTGTAAGGTAGATAAAGGGTAAAGGAGTGCAATTAGAGTAATCAGGTCCAGTTCTAGAAGGTATTATTAAGTAAAGATGGTGAGTTCTCATTTCAGTAACAAGACATACCAAGCACCAGAGCGAAGAAAAAGTGAGATGGAAGCAGATGTTGCAAGCAGGATATAAAAAAAAAATTGCTTTAGCACTTTTTTAACAAAACATGGGGGTTCTTTGAAAGTATATTTGACTTACTTTGCCTCCTGTGCTGCTGGACTGACAGTTTGAGGTGCTTCTACTCTGTAAATTGCCTTTGGCCAAATTAATCTGTGATTCTGGAGCCACCAGTCAAGGTTATGCAACTCATAGCTCCTGAACAGACCTACTATATCAATGTCATTGGAGCCAGGAAACTGATAGCTTCCCTAGCTAATGTCTTTGAGATATTTCGCCATATGGTCTGTCTGAAGTTCAAACACCCAAAAAAACTGGAAGTATTCAGAATTCATTCACTTTGAGTGTTGAGAACTTTCAAAATCAATTTCTAGCTTTCATCTATTAGTATCTTAGAAACAAGGAGATAAGAAGCTCAAAACCTGACTTGAGATTTTTAAATTTGGCCTGAAAGGGTGACAGGTGCTCTGACAGGGTTTTTACCTGTTTCCAAGTTGATCTTTTTCCTGCTGCAGGAAATTTCAAAAGAGTTGTTTCTCAAACTGAAACATATTTTTTAGAAATTTGGATTTTTACTTCTAATAAACCCCCTGAATTTTAGTAAGTCCTGTTCTGTGTCACTCAAAGGCAGCTGGTGAGATTTGTTACAGTTACCATTTTCCATCAGTAGGGAATGTGCATTTACTTGACTGAAGGGAAGCAAATATTACATGAATAAGTGCAGTGGAAGTTTAGGCAGAGATCATCTTCTCCAATGACACAGGAGCAATATTTATTTTTCAGGTAAATTAATGTTTGAAATGTAGTCTTGCAGATACAAAATGATGAAAAAGCTGTAAGTAATTTGGTTCTTTCACTTACTGATAGAACAGACAGTTACGGTAAGGGTTGCTTTTCAGATTGCATTCAGAGCAGCTCAAGGCAAATGAGAGCAGGAAATCACTCCTCAGGGAATGTTATGATTGTCAGTTCACTGCCAAAAAAGTTATTTCATGCCTATTACTTGTAATATTTGACTTTTCTCCTCTTGCTGCTGACATCTGGGCACTTTCCAACATAATTCTAAGTTGGCTTTTACTCCCTGTTAAAGTCATATCCTATTGCTATGTCTGAATTTTAAACTTTCATCTAGTACATCCCATATAAATCAATGAACCCAAGTATCTTCACTTGGGATAATAGCCTTATAACCTTGCACCAAAAGACTCAAGAGTCTTTTTTGACAACAGTTGGTTTTTTCTTCTTCCAAAAAACTAATTAAAAGCTGCAAAAGCCTCTATTTTATTGTGATTAATGATTACTTGATAACACTTGACTGTAAGAGGAATCAATAGCAAAAAAAAAATAAATTACTGTGTTCCTCTAATATTTTATTTCGGGTCAAACTGTTCTACTTTATACTTTGGTATTTCATGGTCCAGAGCCAGGCAATGCTTGAAGTTGTGTCCGATCAGGCAGCTTGTCACTCTGCTTATTATTTTGGGTTGTGCAAAATGAGGCAATAGTCCAGAGGTAAAAAAAAAAATCAAAAGCACCACTGCTTTTTAGGGAACTGAATACCTTATTTTCAAAAATCACTAGGACTGCAAGATTCAGTGAAAGCAGGTAAAGTCAAAAAGTCAGTAAGGCATGGGCCTCTCTGTGGAGGGCAGTTATTTCAGTATGTCCATGAGGATGTGATTAGACAGCGTGATGAATTTCTGATTGAGCTTTTATTTTATCTACACCTGGACCCTGTGTGGGGAGATGGTACAGAGTAGCTGCTGCACTTTATGTTCACCCCTAATTCACTGCTTTCTCACAAGACCAACATGGTAGGCTCTCCAATCACTTTTGAAGTAATGTTTACATTTTTAAGTATCTAAAAGACAAATGTAAGTATGTTTAAAAGCACTATAATAGGTACTGGTTGGCATTCTTCTTGGCAGTCTGAGAAAACAAGCAAACTATACCCTGTCGTTCTAAGGTGTAAGTGGAGAAATTTGCTCTGCAAAGGGTTGCAGCTTTTCATACTTGAAACTTGTTTTAAAGCAGAACCAAATAATTAGCTATGTGGCTCTTCAAGGACTTCACTGACACATTTGAGATAGGAGAAATTCTGGGTTTTTTTGGTCTAGAAAAGTAGAGGCAGCCTTCCCATAGACAATCTAACACTACCATATATTATGCTAGAGTGGGTATTTTTTCTGAGTACTGACTGCTTCTTGGAAACTGGTGTCCTTTAGTATCTTGCTGGCATACACTGGTACCTCTTCTCAATCAGGCTGACAGAATCTTCTTTATAGACCGCAGAATGCTACATCATGAGTTTTGTGGACATGAACACACTGCTTCAGCACATAAGCTTCCTGTGAAAGAATGCCAAGTGCTACTCTTCCCATTTAATTATGATAGAAGTAAAAAAAAAAAAAAAAAAAAAAAAAAAAAAATTCCAACCCCCAAGCTTTAAATAAAATAGAGCTTTTATTTTCTCTAGAACAGTAGGTTAAAAAATACATATATTATGAATTGAGGACCAGAATCTATATTATTTAAAGCCTTTTGACACAATTTACAGCATTATTCACAATTGCTAGAGAGATACGTTTTTCTCCTAAAATACAAACTGTATTAATATACTTAATACCTGTTTATCCTGTCTGCCATGTCTCTGCTTGGATCTCAGAATACCATTTCATGCTACTACTGTTTCGGACATTAGTAAATAAGTACTCATACCATGTTTTGTGATCATAATGTTCAGAAACCTGGATTTGCCTTGTTTAATTTCTTGCAAGCCTGGAGAAATATTTTGGAGCATTCTCAGACCATCTTGTTTCTGAGCATGAGCTTCTCAGATACTACTAGTAGGTCCTTGTTCCTATGACATACTGAAAACAGTACAAGATCTGCTTCTGTATGTCAGATGGTTTCTGGACTTGCAATGCTGATATGGAGCCTGATGATTTAGTTAAGATGATGAATGAAACCATGGCTCTTCTGTTCAGCATCCATTAGCACTCAGGGTTAATCTAGCCATGTGCTGTGTCAACAGATTTTTATCCCTCTCATGTGAAAATATGTAACAGGATACAACACTGTCGGGTAGATCAATACTGATGAGAGTGATACTGAATGACTGTCTAGAGCAGCCACTTTTTGCTATGTTAAATGACAGGGAAATAGAGAAGTGTACAGGAAGCAGGAACAAAAACATAAGGAGAAGGCTCATTAGAAAAGTAAAGTTTTTAATTAAAATTATTTTCTATCTATGTACAGTGAGAGTGATGGGATCTAAGGTTTTCCACTTGTCTTAGCTTCTTGCTGACAGTGACCTTTGGAAAACTCTTCAATGTGATTTGCTACCAATAGTCACATCACAGTTTCTGGTGTTCTTAGAATCAAGATTATTCTTACCCAGAAAACTATTTGAACATGTGCTTAATATTGCACTTACATATGAGCTTGTTTATTTGGATCCATTTACGTGATTACATTTTGTGATGGATCTGGTTCCTGAAAGAATATGAGACACCTTTAAGGAATTGAAATAGGCAGTTTTTCAAAGCTGTCTCATTATTATTTGCTTTAAGTAAAAAGTATTACCGTTTTGACCTCCCTAAAAATGAAATTAAAGATATTAATACTTCCAGCAGAAGCTAAATGCCATTGGCCTTCTTGGCCACAAGGGCACTTTGCTGGTTCATAGTCATTATGCCATCCACCAGGACCCTCAGGTCCCTTTCCTCTATGCTGCTTTCCAACAGATTAGTTCCCAAAGTGATTTGGATGCCAGTCTAAAAGGGATTTGGATGACTGGTGTTGAAAGAAGCAAACTAACCCTTCTCTCTCTTGACAGGGAAATTTTTTGCTCTTAACACACTGAAATTGATAATCAGTCACCCTTTTTTTAGTGATTGTTATGATGTAAAAAGGCAGCAGATCATTTGCTGTATTTAAAAGGATTAAAATTCCTGTATTTGGGTAAATAAAAAATACGTGTTGACTTAAGTATTAAACTTTTTTTCCACTCAAAGGATGGAAATGTGTTCCTCCCTTACTGATACAGATACTCATCTGTGAATAAATTCACCTTGCTGAACTGGCAGAGAACTAACCCAGAAAGTAAGAATTTAATAGATTGCTATTCTCTAGCAACTGCCTAACAAGTCAGACAAGCATGAGAGGTGTTTTAGGAATGCCTATAGGGAAAATAAAATTGCCTGACTGAAAAGCCACCTCTTGGCGAAGGACTGATAGGCAAACCTTCCATCAGCAGAGATTCATGTACAGGATCCATGATCTTATCAGCTGTGTAGAGATTTTTTTTTTTACTATTGCTAAGAGTTACTAGTAAATTTTAGCATTTTAGAAAAATCTGAATCTTGTTTGCAGAATTCACTGAAGAATGTCTTGGAAAATCAGAACTAGATGATAACTTCTGCTCCAATTGAAAATATTAATCACAAGAAATGTACTTAGAAAATAGGGCAGTAATGGTGTTTGAGCGGCCAGGTAGTCCATTTTCTTGTCTAAAGCATCAGAAAAGATGAAATATGTTTTTCTTCTCATTCTCAGTTTATCTAGTGCATCTGCTTTCTTCTTCCCCTGCTTTTACTTCTTCACTTCTTCTTGTAGACACATCATCAATGAGCTGATCTTTTTCTTTGTACTTGTGATATGCCCTTCCTCACTCCTAAGATTTCACACAGGCGTGGTACTTCATTTAATGTGTGAACATTTCTTGCTGATCCTTTCAGAAACTATTTCTCTTTTCTCCCCCATTCTGTTTCATATCACTGGTCTACAATCAGCTTACATCTGAGAACGAAAGCTTTATTGGTTGCTGCACTTGACATTCAGTCCGTGCATCATCTTCTGCTCAGGCAAGACATCTGAAATCAGATTCATAATAGATTGCAGCTGAAGTGCCATTATAAAGCATATTCAATAGATGTGAGAAATTGATGTTCATCCAGTATAATTAATAGTGCTGGCAGCATTAAAAATGCATGCCATGAAATACCTAAGTGGTCTGAAACATCATTTGAGTCCTAAGGTAGGAAGAGTCAGCTGTATATGATATGGCTGTTTCCTGGCTAGGGGCTGGTGTTACTCTGTATTCATATTGAAGAATTTCACATGAGGTTTGTGGCTCAGTCATTCCAGGCTTGGAGCAAATGCTTCATTTTTGCTTTTTCACTCTGAAATTGCTGCTTCTTTTGATCTATGTAGATTTTTACAGTGTTGTGCTCTAAAATATCAAAGAGAGCAGAACGTTTTTTGAAAAGCTCTGCCTTTCTTTCTAATTGCTCTTCTTTGCTTCCTTGAAAGAATTCTCATTACATAAATTAGTTTTTAAAAATAAAATTTCCTGACCATACATGTCACAGCATAACTGTGACTTTTGGACCTGCTCTTGTCCTCAAGGGAAAAGATTGATTTTTTTTTCCCAGAACTTTAACTGGAAAGGAAACTATATTTTATCTGTAAACAGTATTCTGTTAGTGCTGTAGTACAGTGGATATATGAATATGGAATTTAGGAGCAATAAAAAAATATACTTGTGGAAAGATTATTTTATATATATGTATTGACATAATTTACATTCTTTAGTTGCATAGATAGGTTCTTCTAATCTAGTATAGTCTAAAGTCTTCTATAACTGAAGGCAAGAGCTTTAGAAGGATGAGTACAAATCTTAATTTGATTTAAGGATATTCGTAATTGCCAGTTTATCTCTAGTTCTGTGAAGCATTTTTTAAAATGTAACATTGCAAGACATGTAGCAGGTTCTTACAGGCAGCACAGGTAAGGAATGCCTAATATTTGTGTAAAAGTGGATCTGGATCTGTTTGAAGAAAATCTCTAGGCCTCTGTGAAGTAAGGTGGTCTCGCTGCATTTGTAAAGGCTGTATCTTCAGTTCCTAATTCTCTCCATCACATTTGGCATAAACTGTGACAAATAATAGTGTTAGCAGAGAATGTAGCTTTATGGAAACATAATTTGAGTAACTTAAGTTCTCTGAAGGCAGGAATGAAGCAGAAGTCAATGAAGGAAAGCTGGGACTTCTATTATCCATACTGCTCTGTTTTTGTTGATGCATATAGAACTTGATTTTGGGGCAGTCATCGTTTAGACTTTGTATTTTGAAGCTGTAAACTGCGATGAAAGTTCCTCCTCAATTTGACTACTAATTAAGAATAGATTAATTTAAAACTCTGCCATTTTTTCAGAGGAAGGAAACAAAGGTTATGGACCCGTTTTTGAGGAGCAACCCATTGATACCATCTATCCAGAAGAATCATCAGATGGGCAAGTTTCAATGAACTGCAGAGCTCGAGCAATTCCTTTCCCTACTTACAGGTAATCATTTTTTGGTTTTCAGGTCTTACATGTTTCACTGAGTGAATGTTTCAGGTTCTGGTGTTAAATGATTGACTCTCATAACAGCCAGAAGAGACTCCTCTTCAAGGTGCGAAAAAATGAGGAGATTTACAATTTTTGAGTAAGAATCAACCTTGATGCAATTTGCCCAAATGTCTAGACAGTATGGGAAACAGTATGTTCCTGTTGTGTTAAATGCTTTCAGCTTTTGAAAGGAATACTAATCCAGATGCAAAAAAAATTAAAAAACTTGATCTTTAAAAAATAATCAAGAGGCTGTCCTTCTAGCTTAGGCTAAGGATGACTGAACTTCATGTCCTTATTTTTCTTGATTCAGAACAGCTTTTTAATTCTCTTTTACACTGAAAGAAGGACTATTGAACCTGGATATTCTACATCCTGTGTTTCTTTGCATCCACCATATTGTAGAGAGATGCTTAGGAAAGTGTCAGCTATGCTACTGAGGACATTAAAAAAATTTCTGTTTCAACTAGCTTTAGTAGAGTTTCACACAACCTCTTTCTCAATAACTGCATTATTAACAGGACAATTCTGATTCACTGTGATGTCTCAGAGCATCTATATGAGTTTGGTATTCTCCCATCAAAAGAGCTTAGCTGGTCTTCATTGCTTTTGTAAAAAATATGCTTACAGGCCATCTACATATACAGAACCACCTATGATTGATGGGTTTCAGGGAAAAACCTTTTGAATATGATCCTTTACAAATTTTTCTACATGTCGTTTTGCTATTACACTTGTTTGTTCTCCCAATGCTTGGAAGGACTGCAAGAGAGATCACATACACTTAGACTTGGTACCCTTTTGTTGTGCTTGCCCATCATTTCCAGTCTGCTCAAAGACTGTCTGCAAGACCTATGCAAACCTACCATCTATAGAGTGATTACAGGCTCTATATAAATTTTATCTTTCATATCTGTCATGGGCTCTGCAAAATATGAGCTAGTAAAAAATTGACTTGCACCTCCAGAGCTCTTTTAGCTAGGAAAGGAACTGACAATTAGTGCTGATAGCTGATGTGCTGATAACTGCAATACAGAATAAGGCCTATGCTTATTTCCTGGCATCATTTCTTAGTCTATCTCAATATATTATCTTTATTTCTTATTCCTTCAGCAGTTAATGAGTCAAAATTCTCCTGTCTTAGAGGTAGGTAAGGACTTCCTGACATTTTTTGATTGCAGAACAGGCTATCCTTGTGACAGTTATCCCTAGGTATTTCTGGACAGAGGATTTGTTATTTGTAATGCAGACATAGAATATCTCACAAGACTGAAGTGATACCTTAAAATCCTATAAAACCTAAATGCTATGTATGCATCTTGAAAATCGTGCCATTTCATTATTTATTTTTAATATTTTTATTACCACTTCTATTATTGTTTATTTCTATGAAAATTTCAATTCCAGCTTCCAAAAGAGTATTCTGTAAGTTTTAGTACATCTTCAATTAGGAATACATAGGGTATGCACTATTATTTTCAAACTATAATGCTTGTCTTTACCTTGTGACAAAAAATTAATTACACTGAAAGAATTTTATGATCTTTAAATATATTTGAAGTGCATCTTTTCCATTTGTGTTTATCAAACGTGCAGTTCCTTTTAAATAAGCTTCTGAGCTCCCTCTTGTGGATACAGTAATAGAAATAAAAATCATGATACTGGTTCCCACTCCCATGTATTATAACATTTTTAAGTCAGCAGAAAGCACTAAGGGCCTGCGTTCAGTTCCTCTTATAGTCCCTGATGTGAAAGTTACAGTGACACAATTAACTGGCTCTGAGGTTTTACAGTAATTAAGGTGAGAGTGTCTAGCTAAATTTTCTGAATTTAGCAGTAGGTGAGCCACTGTTTTTGCATTGACTTCACTGGCACATTCATCTTTACAAAACATTTCCATCCCCTAAAGCAAGTTTGTAAAAAGCCCTTACAAATTTCATTAATTCATACTTTAAAGGTGCAGAGGGAGTATTTTCTTTGCCAGTTTGGCCTTAGATAACTGCTTGTGGGTATGTTTTATAGTCTCGGTGTGCACTCACTAGCTAGCTCACTCGAGGCCACCTCAAACATCCTTTACAGCATGGCCAGCAATAAAGTTTTAACCTATTTCTCAACTCTGAGAAGGCTGAATGAGACTGAGACTGTTTCTTAAAAGACCTACGGAATTCAAGTCTGTGTCTCTTGCTAAAGAAAAGCTTAAAACATGTATAGAAGTATATTAACTTCGTGTATGGTTCAGCACAACTTAATAGCTATTTCTCAAATTGTATTTCTTACCAGGTGGTGTTTTTTTTTTTTTTTGGCCAAATCTTACATCTGGCTTTTCTTTTTTAATAGGTGGAAACTCAACAACTGGGATATTGATTTAACAAAGGATCGCTACAGTATGGTGGGAGGCAGACTTGTTATCAATAATCCAGAGAAATCAAGGGATGCTGGAAAATATGTCTGTGTAGTGTCGAATATCTTTGGAACTGTCAGAAGCAGTGAAGCCACTCTGAGTTTTGGATGTAAGCCATCAATGTTTATGTCAAACCGTAGAAATATTATGGTTAGCTTGAAATGCCCAGTGTTTTACACTGCAGTATCTTCTGCTAACATGTGCTCTACCTATACTGCTCTGTAAAAACAGTATCTTGAGTGCTTTGGTCTGCAGAGATCAACACAGAAGTTTTGTAAGCGTTTTATACACTTGGCATTCAGATGAGATGACATCCTTCTCAATGAGTTATAGTTAAATAATTAATTGAAGAGAACTGTGGAGCCAGATCTTGAGATAATAATATCCGGACTCTTTAAATCATGATAGAACCTGAGAGGAAATAGTCATAGAAGAAAGACACAAGTGGGGTGCTGAGGTGCTGCTGCCATGCAAGCACAGCCAGGCTTCCTCCAGGAGGAAGGCATAGCCCTCACTAGTAAAGCAGGCTCCCTCACTCCTAGGCTATGGCAAACACGCTGCTGGGGGGCATTTCTGTCAGCTTCTGACAATCGGGATCTAGTTGTGAATACATGCATATGCATGACCTGCACTATCAACAGATAGTGCATTGTAAAAAACTGATGTACTACATGAAGAGTAATGTAAAACTTTACTGACTGAAGACAGGGTTTGGGATATTTTTTTTCCCCGCTGGAGATATTTTTTTAATCAGAGGACAAAAATAGGAATCCACATGAAAAAGAATCCTGTCTTACTGGTGACTGTTCACAAAAGCCCTGTGTGTCCTTTAATCCTGGCATTAAGTGCTTAGTGCCCCTCGTGTTTCATCTGTCTTTGTGAGCAGAATTCACTCTTTCCTGTATAGGATCAGAGACAGAGTGAAAAGATCTGCTCTCTGCTAGTAATTATAAGACAGTGGGACCAGATAATCAAGGAAACCCAGAGGCTGTAGTGAACGATGGATCACATCATAGCTGATCTAGTCTTATTCTGTGTTTTGCCCAGTATATTTTCTGGAATGAATAGAAAGCAATGTTGTTATTTCCTTCTAATGGAGATAACAAAATTCAGTTTACAGGATGTTTTGCTATACCTAAAGAAGGCATCAGTGGTGACAGTCCTGAATGGCCAGTAGGATAAAAGCTACTTAAAATGAAATCAATACATATAGTAGATGAAAAAAGTAGAATCTAAACAGTCTGAGGCATGTTTCATGCCTGCCAGCTCACTGATTGCATAAGCATGTTGAAGAGAACCCTAATATATAACATTTAAGTTATTATAGGTCAAAGGGGAAAGGAATAGACATGCAAATATTGCTGGAAACTGATAAAGACCTGTTAAAAAAAAAAAAAGATACTTCTATTCTTCTTTATACTGTGTATTTCTTCTCCTTTATACTACCACTTATAAAAAATATTTCCTTCCACAATCACTATTTCTAAACAGTTGAATACAGAGTTTCTAAAATTAATAGAAAAATTGTCTGATCTTCAGTGGAAGTTTTTATTCCTTTGCTTGTGCATGAATGGATCGAAAAATGGCAACAACTATTTAGAAGAGTTGAAAAAAGTCTTGACCAGCTGTACATGAGCAAGACATTTTATTTTGTCGTACTGTCAAATTAATTTAAATTATAGAACAAAAACTACATTCCTCATAAACCTCATGTCAATTAATCCATCTGAGAATACTGTCTTTAGTAGAACTGGATCTTTTCAGTTCTTTTCAGATCCAGTGCTTTAAAAACCATTTATTTATTTTTCAGCTGTTACACACATACTCTTGAAGGAAGGAATTTTGTCTTGCAGGAGTATTTACTGGCTTTTTGGTGTGTGCTGAGCAAAATCAGAGTGGTACACTGTTCTACTTGTTGGGAAACAGATGCAGAATAGTAGAACAGCAGTCTCATAGCAGAGAGGCTGCAAGAATGGCCGGAGATATTCCATACATTTTAATAGCTGTATGCTTACAGGAATACAGCAATTTGCTATTCTTTCATTCTAGCTGAAACTTAATGTCTTCCAGTTGAGAGTTAACAAATCACATTTCTTATAATTATTGAGTAATAGTGAAGTAGTGCTTATGCAAAGAAGATATCAAGGCCCAACAGAGTGCAGAGCATTTCATAAGAGGGAAGATGTGCAATTACATCTCAGTAATTGTATGACTTTCCCTGCACCTGGCATAGACCATTCTGTCTTGGAACTACTGTGAAGTTTTACATGTACACATTGCCTGCCTTATTCCATGTCTGTGAATTTGTGGTGGCTGTCCCAAATTTTCAAAAATTGTTCAAGAACTCTATAAACAAAATATCTACTCTTGAAATGTAAACTCAGAATAGCTAAAACAAGTAAAAAATAATAAGTTAACCTTTTTTAAACCCTGTACTGTCCATATACAAAGTAGTATCAAATTAGAAACACATTTGTTGCTAATGGTTGTAAATTCTGATTTTTTCCTATTTCTGCTAGAGATTTGAAACACTAATCTTTTGCAAATAAAGCAGGAATGAGTAATAGGGGCAAGTTTGCAAGATGATCAACAGGTCTACAGCAATGAAATAGGTATTTCCAAGAGAGATTGTTCAGTATTTTGAAGATAAGTAGTTGTGTAGTAAGGTCCATGCTTGTAAATGGGAATATATTCAAGCTACTACAGGTTCTATTTGAATAGAGGTATTCCAAACTGTGTGAGGAGCTTCCTTGACTTCAATTACAAAACTTGTCTGGTCAAACAGCTAATTCTTACTAGTCAGTATGGTATACCTAATTTATTTTTTATAAAAGAATAATATTCCAAATTAAATGGGACCTAGTTATGGCGAACTGAATACATTCACTACATTCATTTATTTTTTATAAAAGAATAATATTCCAAATTAAATGGGACCTAGTTATGGCGAACTGAATACATTCACTACACTAAGGCACAGGGTAAAAATTACATAAAATTGTAATCAGAAGTCCTTAGAGTGAGTGACCTGTTACAGTGCCTACCATTTAGGCATTGATCCAGTAAAGATCCAGTCAATCACTGGAAATATCTGTATTAACTTCTGGTCTTTTAGAGTGGAATAAACATTATTTGAGAAGCTGGGAGAGGCATCTTTCCCTGAACACTAATGTAACTTCTAATTTTTTCATGCATTTAACAAAACTTTGTGATATTTGCTTCCTATGTTCTCATAGTCATTCAGGTCTGACATCTGTGATTTGCCTTGGAGGAATCCTTCACTCTGTATCATATCTAATAATTGTGGCAGTTGTTACAAAGTTAATTCATTATTTTTAGATGATGCAGAGTGTGTATTGGATCTAACTACACATTGCATTTTACAAATAGTTAATAGTCATTGCTTTCTACTTAATCTCTTTTTGTATGTAGCACTTAAGTTTCAGTTAGACCTTGGAGCCAGCCTTGGTAAGTTGTCAGAACTGGATAGCTGTCTGCCATTGAAGAAAGCTGAAGTAATCTGAATGAAGTTAGTTTAGATGATTTCTGTGGTAGAATACTTCAACCCATAGAGGCTGTGCACTTAGCTATTACTGATGTACCGTTTGAATCGCAGTAGCATTTAGCTCAGGACTCCAGTCAGGACCTCTACAATCTCTTTGCACTTTGTGACCTGGAGAAGCTTCACAAGAGATATTCCCTGCCTGGAGATGTTTGTACTTTAATTCCAGACTGGATACACAAAATGAGAGTGAAAAGAAGCAGCAAAGTGCATTTTTTCACCTTGTTGAAGCTACTCATGCAACTGTTGCCTTCCCACTGCAGATACTGTTCCTGTTCTCCTGTGGTCTGTGGGATGATATGTAGCTCTGTGAAGGCATCTTTTCTTTATCCTTTACAACAGTAAACAACAGCTCCTTTACCCTGCTGCATGGAAGTTGGTTTAAAGAGGGTCAGCTGAGGTTTCTCCTGGTCAGCTAAGGCTTCTCTCTCCAAGTCAGTTCTTTCCCAAACATGTGGCACAAAAGCTGTCTCTAAGCTACCTCCTTGCCAGTCTTGGGCTGCTGGGCTTGTCATTTTAGAGACGACACTTTTTTAAAGTTACAGTAAAGAATGCAATTTGCACTTTGGAGGAACCAGTTGAAAAATAACCTCAGTTCCTTTTCCTGTCTCTTCCTTGGATTCCTTCTTCATATGTAACTCACCTGGCTACTCTTAGGGATACAATTCACACCACCTTTTTTTGTTGGGTTTTTTTTCTGACATTTTCAATTATGATGACTTAAATACTGTAAAAAAAGTCATTGCACTTGTTAAAGACAAAGTTAAAATGAGCAAACCTGTCATTTATGGGTCCACAGGTATCTGTTATATATTGTTTTATTTCTATATTTATCTCTACAGGGCTGAAAATAATAATTTTTTTAAAATACTGTAGTGAAAAACCCAGTTTTCATCCCACTGCTTTTTTTTAAACTAGATTTGGATCCCTTTCCACCTGAGGAACGCTATGAGGTTAAAGTACGAGAAGGTGTTGGAGCAGTGCTTCTTTGTGAGCCCCCTTACCACTATCCAGGTAATTGAGCTAAAAGTTCTTCATTTTCAACTGCTTAAGACTAGAAGACAAATTATTTATTTTTAAAAGTTTCCTTTAAGTTTAATCAGTACCTTCTATGCAGCTTGAGAATCACCATTTAGGTTAGGTTTCCATTTTAAATATATTATTGTAGTTGACAATAATATTGTAAAGAATATTGTTGAATTTGCAAATAGGTTTTAAAGACTAACAATAAAATTACTCAGAGTTATCTGAATAATGGAGGTGAGATGTTGCCTACCAGTCAAAAGATCTGAGTACCTGTTACTGTCTCACCATGTTATCCCAGACTTTCTGCTGGTATTGGAAAAGGCCCAGCTTGATTCAGCCTAATGGAGTCACCTCAACAGAAATAGTAATGGGCTCCTCTTAAAATGATGAAACAGCAACAGACACCTGCTAGAAGCGACATGCTCTGGAAGGGCTTCTTTTCTCATTAGTTACTGAAGATCTCTGCAGGGATTACAACCATAAGCTTAAGCATCTGCAGTTCTGCCACGAGGGTTGAATTTGGCCATTAACATCTAGATTACCTGGTAAAATGGGATAATGTTTTCATTTTCATACTCTTAAGAACTGAAACTGCTAGTGAAAAATTTTATGATTTTGTCTAAATCACAAAAGATGAGGTCTTCCCAGCTTCTCAAGCTGTGTTAGGTCAAGACCCAGCTGCCTACTTCTTCTCAACCTGCTCTGGTTCCTGTGGGAAGGTTGTGCCCGAGGGACGCTGTGTGCAGCGTAATCTATACTTGTGGCACTAGTAGCCCGATGCTCAGTGTAAACAGGTATTAGCTGGTTGCTGAGATACAAACACTCACACACAGCTACCTGTCTTGAAGAAAAGATATACAAGCTAAAAATCAGAATGAAGTAATTTATCTGCAGACATCATTCCATGGCTTAAGTAGATTATAATATTGTTTTTTAATATTGACTCAAATATATTTTCCTTCAGATGATCTCAGTTATCGCTGGCTTCTAAATGAGTTCCCTGTGTTCATTGCTTTGGACAAACGACGATTTGTGTCACAGACAAATGGCAATCTCTACATTGCAAATGTAGAAGCATCAGATAAGGGCAATTATTCGTGTTTTGTGTCCAGCCCTTCAATAACAAAGAGTGTGTTCAGTAAATTTATTCCACTTATTCCACAGTCTGATCGTAAGTATTTAATGTAAATACTATTTATGTACAGTGTTCTGTCTGTTTGTTTGTATTTTAATTTTGCTCATTCCTAACTACTTTAAGTTCTGTGAGGAAAGTTATATGCCAGGTTATAATAGATGCTGCACAAAATTACTTAAGTTTTCCAGATGGAAAGGTCCAGATCATTCACATCCACAATGAAAACCCTGAAGGAAACCTCCCCAGAATCATTCACAATTTTCTTTCATATCACTGAGATCAGAGTTCTCATCCTCAGAGTTTCCATCTCTTTTATGTGATAAGCCCCTGTACTCATTTCATAATCTGTATTATCTTTTCTAGTCTTGGCATTGATTCAAAGAGGTATGACAGTAAAGCAGAAACTTTATGTAAAATTTGATAAAAAGCTTCAGGAATTATTTTTTTCATCAAGAAGTCCCCCATGAAAATGGAAAATTCTTTTCCCGTGCTGAAATATCCTATTCAACACTGGGCTAAGGGCTTTGTATCTCATAGCCAGTTCCCTAAGACACCTATGTGAATTTGTGTTACTAGATAATTTTCCATCATTTCTTTATGAAAATTGAAAATGTTTTCCAAATGGTAACCCAAGTTCCCTTTTGCCACTTCAGACTGTCAGTCATTGGAGTCTCATAAACAGACCATCAAAATACTAATTACCCCTTTTTTTCCTGTTAAATTTCCCATATTAGAGTAAAAACTGTGATTAGTGATTTGTAATTACTCAATTTCAATCTTCCTCCATATTTTCCTTGGCCAATATTCATGTTTAGATCTTCATCTACAGGAACTGTGCAAGGAGTCTTACAGGGATCATCTACAGGGTAGATTTGCTAGCTAGCTCCTTCGTAGTCTTACTAATGTAATACTGAGCTTAAACTAACAAGAATTCAAAATATTCCATCCAGTAAAAAAGAATCTGTGGAAAATACTCATGCTTTTGTATAGCCCCTTGGTATATCATCACACTTCAAATGCAAGTAAATCAGTTTATGTTAAAGCATTGTGTTGTCAAAAATACTGAGCATTACTATCCAGAGAAGGTTAACTAGTTGCTGAGTAAAACAATTTTGTATTATTATTAAAAGTTCAGTACTAAGTCAGACTTTGTGGATGACCAGGGTTTTTTATTCACTGTAAAGAAAAATTTTGTCTGGAATTTGATGAACAGTTTTATTGAACTGTAAAGGTTTTAATAGCTGTATTCCTTTCTGCTGTGTCTTTTCTGAGAGTCTCGTTTTTCATGTTAGGTGCAAAAGTATATCCTGCTGATATCAAGGTGAAGTTCAAGGACACGTATGCTCTCCTTGGGCAAAACGTGACACTGGAGTGTTTTGCTCTTGGGAAGTAAGTGTGTTTTAGATGTATTGTCAAGCACTGTTTGCTTTCATATTTCAGAGAATGAAAATACATGTTTCATCATCAAACACTTTTTTATAGTTTGAAATTTAACAGCCAGTTCTTGAACATGCTAATTTGTCCTTTTCCTGTACATTTTCAAGTCCGGTTCCTGAACTCAGATGGAGTAAATATCTTGAACCCATGCCAGCCACTGCTGAGATAAGCATGTCTGGTGCGGTTCTTAAGATCTTCAATATTCAGTATGAAGATGAAGGACTTTATGAGTGTGAAGCAGTAAACTATAAAGGAAAAGATAAACATCAAGCAAGAGTTTATGTGCAAGGTAGGTAGAACAGTTTTATTCTTCATTATCTATGTTGCTTTTACTTATGTTGGAAGTATCTGTGTTCTCAGACTTGATGTCAGTGCTGACTTAGAGCATCATCCTGACACACTGCAGTTCAAGTTACCAGAGCAAATTAAAAAATCAGGCATTGAATGGCAGTCATAACATTTATGTATTAATTGAGCAACTGCTTAGATTTGTCTGGTTATGATAGCTGTATATACATCTTGACAGTATTGTGCTAGAATTACTGTACTGATGCATAATGGAAATTATTAAATGTAGAGCGCTTGAAGTGAAAGAATATACAGGAAGAAAAAGAGACCATTATGTTTGTTATGCTTTCTTGTTTCCTTATTTTGTTTATCTTTTCTAAATGTCAGCTGTCTCTCATACTAGCTACACTCAATTCTTCATTACTCTAGCCTCTGTCCATTCCTTTCATGCATTTCTTTAAATGAGGGAAACAAAAAAATTTAACCTCACTGCTTGTAGTGTAATCATCTCAGAGAACCTGAATTCTTGAGTGATCCCTGTGACACAAAACTGTGGCTTGAAAAGGTTGTACATAATACCTGAATTACCTACAAAATATTTGTGACTTTTTTCATTGACTGTACAGAGTATTTGCTGGGTTAAGATCATCAGTTAAGGGCTTGAACTTTAGTATGATAAATTCAAAATTGGTGTGGGAAGGTTGTTAGTAGTTGTTAAAGGTTAATAAATACATTTATAAATACTTTTTTCTTCATTGTAAAATCGGAGACATTTTTAATATTAATTCTTTTTTTTTTTTTTTTTTTTCCCCTCTGAAGCAAGAGAATATTTTTCTTGGAGATCCTTTCAGTACATAGATGAATTTGCCAATTTCATGTATTTAACTATAATTTTTATGGAATTACTTAATACTTTCCATAGGTTATTGTAAGCAGTAATATCTTACATCTTTAGACATTCATGAAACACTCTTTCAGTTCCATATTTTCTTTGCAGAAAAACAGGATGAAGTTATTTTGAGTTTGTGTGGTATGACAAAAACATCTTAATTTTTTTCTTGTGCTGTGTATTGCTAGGTTACCGTAATTACTTTGTGCCACCTCTGAAGTATCATGCAAAGAACAGTGGAATTACTAGATTGTAATGGTAATTAAGTATGTATCTGCCATATTTACAAGGTATCATGTTTTTTTCTTCATCAGCTGCTCCTGAGTGGGTCGAACATATCAATGACACTGAGAAGGACATAGGCAGTGACCTGTACTGGCCTTGCGTAGCCACAGGCAAGCCTATCCCAACAATTAGGTGGCTGAAGAATGGTGTCTCCGTAAGTATATTGTTATAGGCAACACAGCATTGAGTGGTTGGCTGATGGAAATGCTTTTTTCTGAGGCATGCATTATTAGAAGATTAAAAGGAAATTAAATATACAAATATTTTCTAATTCCACTTGCATTTGGGATTAAAATTTATTCTTTATTAAAACCTGGAGAAGGCTCCAGGGAGGCCTTATTGCAACCTTTCAAGACTTGAAGGGAACCTGTAGACTTTCTAGAAAGACAGGTTGCAACAGGGTGGGGGTAATGGTTTTAAACTAAAAGAGGGTAGATCTAGTCTAGGTGAAAGGAGGAACTTTTTTACAGTGAGGGTGGTGAAACACTGGCACATGTTGCCCAGAGGGATGGTAGATGCCCCGTCCCAGGAAACATTCTAGGTGAGGTTGGATGGGGCTTCTAGTTGAAGATGTCCCTGCTCACTGCAGGGGAGTTGCACTAAATGACCTTTAAAGGTCCATTCTGACCCAAAGCATTCTATGATTACATTATTTTTTTCAGTTTTATATCAATCATCAGTTTTGAAATGCATTTTTTTCAAGCTGTTTAATATTCAGTTTGAATTATGGACTTGCCTTTGTGCCATAGGAGATGGATATCCTCTTTTCTCCAGGCCTTTATAAGTAAATGCTGTTTTCTTCTTCCTGGATAAAAATGTCATTCAGCTTCTCCCTAAGAATAATCCTTTTTATCACATTAAGCGTGAATGTGTCTAAAAAAGTAAGAAAAAATGGAGTCAGTAGAGACAGAAGAATAATTTTTAAATGCATAGTGATGTTCCTGTATCACACTTTTTCAGATTTTTCCTAGCCACAGAATATTGCAAAACTCCATTATTTTAGGTGATGTTTATTTGAAGTTTTTGAATGAACACCATTTGTTAATTTAAGTTTATTGCATTGGCTATTCTGTTCAAAGTAGTTTTTCTGTCCAGGCATTTCAACAACATATTTAATATCCATTGCTTATACTGTATGATGAGCCATTAAAGAACAAAGAGAATAGAAGAGGGCAAAATATAATGCTGAATCTGTGGAGCTGTGGTGACTCTGATCTTGGCAAGCAAACAGAAAAAGACAGTTTGGCAGCATTGTTTTGGCTGCGTATCTTAAGAAAAATGGGGGAGGGGTGGGCGGGGTGTGGAGGGAGGACAGGGCTATCACCATCTGACATATGGAGATGGCTTAACCAGAAAAAAAACATGCTGTTTTCTAGCTTCAGGAGTTATTACAAACAAGTAATTTAGCAAGCAAATTGCAATGACAGTCTCCCCTGAACTTGGCTTTCCCTGACAAAATCAGCATACTGGATTGCAGAAAGCAGTGTGTAATTCTCCAGTAGTACACCAGAAGGTTATGCTGTCTGTTAATATTGAGAGATGATTTCCAAATGGAAAATAGCAGAAATATTTAAATTGCCTGAAGAATATAGCTTGTTTCTAAATAAGTTACTTTTTTTAATTAGGTATTTCATTTAGCACAAAACAAAGATATTTTTTTTTTAGAATAATTCATTTAAATGTTTTTCAATTAAACAATACAGGAAATCTGATTCCTTTAATCTGTTCTTTTTTTCAGATGAATAATATTCTTTTAATCTTCCTTTTCTCCATGCACTCCAATTGACTTATGTACAAGGTTTAAATCTTTTCAGCTTGATTTTCACAAGAAAATGGAATTTATTAGCATGATCTTTCAAAAATGCACTGGCATGTATTTATAATTCACAAAATAACTCATTGCACTTTTTGGATTTTTATTCAGAGTTTTGTAGAAATATATTTTAAGTACTTTATTTTCATTTACCATATTTTCCTTTTATATTAAAACAAAGTAATAGAAAATTCCTACTTCACTGGGACTTGCTTTGACCTTTAACTGTTGTAAAACAACATGCATACGATATCACATACTGAACTGTGAACATGATGAAACAAAAAGCTTATGTGCATAAAAGCAGCTTTGTTTCTTGTTTCTTATTTCTTTATTAGCAGTGTTCTATGAACTACATGGTGAACTGAAGAGTAGATGTGTCTGGTGCCACATAGAACCGCACTAGTGCCTGAATGTTGTGAATTCCTCAGCATTACATATTCCCTCTGAATATATTCTTGTGTTTGTTCTGTGTTTTAGTTCCGGAAAGGTGAACTGAGAATGCAAAGTCTGACCTTCGACGATGCCGGCATGTACCAGTGTATAGCAGAAAACACACATGGAACTATTTATGCCAATGCTGAACTGAAGATTGTGGGTCAGTGGGATTCTTTATTTACAATTTCAGGTTTGAGTAAGATGGCATTTGTATTTACAAGCATTGGTTTTGTAACAGATTCCTGTGAGGATAAAGTGAAGAACCCTCACTCAGTCTAGATGAGGTATGGCTTATTTGAACTTCCCAACTGGATTTTAGCAACAACTTGAGGAATCAAGTTGCTACTTTATGGCAAATATTTGCTGTATTGTTACTGATGTTAACTTGGTGTTGTTACTCTCAGAGGAGTGGGTAGTGCAAAATTCCAGGAAGCACATAGAGATGTTCTATACCCTCTCAAGCATGCAAAACAGATGAGAAGTGTTCTCTTTTTTTTCTTACCTATGCTTACTCCTCTGTGGGAAAAACTCCACTTTTTTAGAAACTGTGTTGTCAGTCACCAGGCCTTTGAAGCTCTTCCTCTTTGCTCTCCCTTTGCTTTTGCCTTCAACCCATTCAGACCAGCTGCAGTGTTTGTGTGCAATACAGCTGTTCCATTTGATGGCTGAGTAGTTATTAATCCATTGTGTTTTCCTTAGGAGCAACCTGTTGCAAGTTTGATTTTCAGATCCAAAGTGCTCAGGCTTAAGAAAATTTCTGATTATTTTACTGGTGCCATTAGAGCAGGCATTCTGGCTGTATGGCAGGGCTTTCCTAGGAGATTTCCCTGCAGTATTTACCTTGGATTCTTTCCCTATCATCCTTGCCTCCAGAATTCACAAGAGCTAAATTATTCTTGACTTCTCCAACCCATCACACAATACTTTATCATTCAAAGGTATTCCATTACTGTGTACTCACTACC
The DNA here is from genome assembly GCA_025447755.1 of Corythornis vintsioides. Lineage (NCBI taxonomy): Eukaryota > Metazoa > Chordata > Aves > Coraciiformes > Alcedinidae > Corythornis > Corythornis vintsioides. The sequence goes on along the minus strand of JAOEGS010002630.1, from coordinate 22,057 downwards.
ATCCTGGATTACCCAGAAAAAAAACCAATTCTTGCATGCACGTTTTCAAAAGTCTGTGTTGTAAGATGTGGATATTTATCCAGAGATTTTCTCTATACTGGCATAATTAACTAATAGCCCCAATTCCTCAAGCTGTGCACACATTTACTGGCATCGTTAGCACTCATAGTATGCCAAGATGTAAAATAATTAAGAGCATTTTTTTTTTCATTTGGTTACAAATAAACAGAAAATCAGTAAGCAAAGGTCTGATCTCAGATACATAAGTTTGATGCTTCCTAAAGTCATGTCTCTTCACTCTTGATCATCTGAAACTACACCTAAGGTTTGTCAGCCAGACAGGAAACTACAGAGAGTAAGAAGGGCACAACCTTAAACTTCCTATATGGGGGTTAAAACCACTGAAAAGTAAACAGCTACTCTTTGAACATATGATTGAGAAACTTTTTACAGAAATTGGTCTCTAGAAATTTAAATTTTGTTAGGACTGATTAGAAAGCCTTTGAAAGGGGGGAACTTTCTGTTGATTTCCATGGACTTTGATCTTGTTAGATTAAACTGGAAGTTCAGAAATCAACAGAAAGAAGCCTCTAGTGTAACACAGCATAGAACTACACAATTTATTTTTTTTTTCTGTTTCTTTTAGGTCACCACTGCATTTCTGTATCATTAATATTATTCTCACTGGTCTGAATAATGGATACTTATATATACAATCAATAGTTCTGTAATTTACCTTCATGTTGCAAACAAATTCTATTCTGCAGAAAAATCACTAATAGCAGTACTTGTGTTAATTTTTGCTTTCAGCATCACCTCCTACTTTTGAGCTGAACCCTATGAAGAAGAAAATCCTAGCAGCTAAAGGGGGCCGCGTAATCATTGAATGCAAGCCTAAAGCTGCTCCTAAACCAAAGTTCTCATGGAGCAAAGGAACTGAATTGCTTGTAAATGGGAGCCGGTTAGTATTGTCTGTTAGGGCACATTGTGAACCTTCAAAAATCTGCCTTATGATTTTATTTATCCTTTAGGCTAGTTCTTTTGCAGGTTTTAGGGTCAGGACAAAGTGTAATTTTCAGAAAATTATATGACAAGATGTTACTAGCAGCGTGGCTCCAAATAGCTACCTGGTCTCTGACTTTAACCAGGCTGTTTAGTTCTGTTCACGTCAGAGTTGAATTGGATCATGAAACTGTAAGGAAAAAAAAGTTGTTGACTACCAACAAAGAGAAGTGTGTTTTCTTGCTCCAGCATTGTGAGGCATACAGTCATGACATGGTCTATTTGAATACTTTTTTACTATGGGAGCAATACGTGAGCTTTCAAGATATGTTTGTGGTTTGTTCTTTCAATTACTACAAATCTTGTGGAAGTATTGCTTTCTAATACAAAATAATTATTTATTTTTATTTTTTTTCCCCCTTTCAATAGCATACGTATCTGGGATGATGGGAGCCTGGAAATTTTCAATGTCACAAAGCTGGATGAAGGTCGCTACACCTGTTTTGCAGAAAATAATCGAGGAAAGGCTAATAGCACTGGTGTACTAGAAATGACAGGTAAACCTCTACATTGCATTAGTGTCTTCCAGGTAGAATTTCTCAGTTCAAAAGCACTCACTTTTGTTCTAACCTTACACTGCTTTAGCAAGTCATTTTGTATCTTTTCTTTGTAATTTAATTGCTCATTAAACAATGAATTGTTGCTTTTAAAGTATATTTCTCAGTTAAACCATATGTTTGCACTTATTCTGGGTCTGTATTTTAATTTTCAGGGTTCATTTTTCTGCAAGATATTATTAAATCTGATTCATGAAACTGACACATTTTAATGCATTCATTCCATTTGGTAGCTTAATGCTCAGGCTAAGGTGTCATTCTGGGGCCATGAATAAACAGATAAATGAGATTTTTAGTGACCTCGCCTAGTTTTTATTTTCTTTGTGTGTGTAGGGTAGTAAAGTCTGAGAGAGCATTGCAGTTAAAGAAACATATTAAAATAGTGAGATAGAGGCATATAGCCATATGATTGCACAACTAAATTATTTTCCTTTATGGGCATTAACATTTACTCTTTTAATAATAATATCCTTAACTGTTCATTTTAAATCTGACGTCAATTAAATAAATAAATAGCTGTAAATTGAGACAGGAGAGATGACATTCAGAACATCTGTTCATATGTCTGTTAAGTAACACTGATAGTAGGAGAGTAATTTACCAGTTTTCTAATGTCTGTTCTAGAAATCATGCTGGGTGTGACAGCTCAATGCCACAATATTGATGTACCAATATAAGATTTTATCTGTTTAATCAGATCATATGAAACCATTTTTTTCTGGCTGATTTATACCAAGTTTATTTTACCAAATTAATTGTAAGACTTTGGTTTTTTTAATCAAATCTGTTTAATGATTGCAGTTACTTTTTAACATCTTCTGCAGCTTTATGTATCTTAATACTACCCTCAGGCATTTAATTATTTCAAAAGGTTATATAAATAAATATCCAGTCTCTTAATAGTCAGATGATACCTTCTAAAATCAGGAAGATTATTTTCATACTAAATTTGCACAGTAAAATACTTAAACCATTTGTTTATAAACCTTATAAACTGGGTATAAAGAATTTAAAAGTTTTGGGGAATTCTTCTCTGATTATTGTAAAAGGAAAAATCACAAGATTGTCATCTTTGCATCACAGCAGGAACAGGAATGTCAGATGACATATTTCAAAATTATTTTTACATAGTGGAGAATAATGTGGGTTGACAAAAAATGCTTTGACAGTGGTATTCCCAAGCACATTTTGTGGCCCATAAAACTTTTCAGACGTGAATGGCTACAGGGAATTAAAAAGTTAAATCTGAAGCTGATAGGCACTGCAAAGTGCAGTGTTCCTTCCCACATACTGTTTGTTCACTGCCACTGGACCACTCTGTCCCCAACCCCTTAGATTAGTAGGGTACGTTATGTAAACATTCAGAAAATCACTGATGGTAGAACCAAATGCTGAATGTACAGGCACAAACCTAAAATGGAGCACTTCTCCTAACCATGTGTCTATAGCTCAGATTTCAGGGATCAGATGTTAACAGGTTGCTCCAATGTACTCTGATGTACTCAGCCCTGCAAAACCCAGTAGCTGTGCCATTCTCCCAGTATCACTGTTAATCAGGTTTTAGATAACTCGAGTAGGACCTGGTGAAAGGTTCCTTTCCAAGGCACATGTGGAAGAAATGTTGACTTTGTTGAGGATTTGTTACTGTTCTCTGTATTGTGAAGTGTGGCGTGCTCCTTTGAGTATGCTGCTCAAATGTAGGTCTTAACTATTGACAATAGCTCTTATGGCTCCTGTATTACAGGTTTTGGTACTGTACTTCTCATGTTGGTGGGAAATATATGTTGTGGCATGAGGAAGATAATCTGTGGATTTTGTTTTCTGATAGTATTTGAAAGAAAAAGAACAGGTCTCAGTGATCCAATGAGTCCTATCCAGAGCAGTGCTGTTAATTTGCCATGAGTGATTCATGTACCAAGGTCTCCAGAAAGTGTCATGAGATCTGTTCTTTTTTTTTTTTCTGTGTTAATAAGAGACATTAAAGCTTTCTTCTTTTTTTATTACTGTTTTCCTTTCCACATGTAGCTATTTGCCCAGTTTGTTAGGCATCCGTTATATTGTTTCTCGATAGACAAATTAAAATTTCAGTCCCTGCAATGCTCTAATGTAAATCTGACTCAGTCTGACAATTGAGTAGAATTTTCCATTGGTTGAAGAGACAGTTTTTAAAACATAAGATATAATTAAAACAAGAAATACAACACAAGTAACATAAGATTCATCATCTGTCTTCCTTCTACCAGAGATCTAGTCAATGAATAAAAATAGCTTTAAATAATCAGTAAGTGATTCAGAGACAGAAACACAGCCAGTTTCAAAGGACAGCTAAATAGCAGTTAGGCATTTCCATTGTAAAAGTTTTCCTTTGTTGTCTCTAGTTTGGTCCTTTGAAATGTAGCTACATGTACAACATGTAAATTACAGTCAGAAGGAGGAGTTTAATTTCTAATTAAAAGTTATGGAGCTGAGCTTACATTTGGATAAACGTTTATTTATTGGAATGTTCTATGTTTGCTGTTAACTTCACAGAAGCTACAAGGATTACGTTAGCTCCGCTGAATGTTGATGTCACTGTTGGAGAGAATGCTACTATGCAATGCATTGCATCCCATGATCCCACGTTAGACCTGACATTCATTTGGTCTCTGAATGGCTTTGTAATAGATTTTGAGAAAGAGCATGAACATTATGAAAGGAATGTTATGGTAAGATGCTATAGATTCTTATTTAATAACTGGAAGACACATTTACTTTATTGTGTATATCTGCCTTTTCTGTTATACTTTTTCTGTTGTGTTGGTTCAAGTCTAGAAAGGTGCAGCAGGCAAAGAACATAAAATAGCAATTTAGACCTTACAGACATGAAGACACTTGCAAGTAGGTATCTGAAACCAGGTATCGAAATTGACGCAAGTATTTTGGTACTCAATTAAATTCCACTCTGATTAATAGTGGATATAACTGGTAAGTAGGTAGCCTGATCATAAACAGGGTGCAGATTATCTTGAAAAAGTGTGATGTGCATTCATGTTTACTTACCCATGTTTTTCTCATCAACATTTCTGGAATTTGGCACAAGACCCAGCCAGATGGTGAGTAGGAGTCAAACAGTCTGTAAACACTGAGCAAGAAGACTTTGTGTGAAGGCTATACAAGTTAATACAAAGATGCTTGTTTTGGCACATAGAAAGAGGAAACACAGATCTTTCGTGCTTGCATGTAGGGTTATCTTTTTATAGTCTTCTATCAGGCTTATTCAAAATTAATACTTTGAGAAGAAACCCCTTCTCATTATGTCTAATCACATGCTGATTTACCTAGTATTGAACAGCAGCATCAGAGTGGTTGCCCAAAGGTCTATATATTTATACTATTGCTCTGGGTTTAAATTATACAAAAATACCAAAATTTAGATTCCGTTTTTTTTTTTTTTTCTTTGTGCTCCAAAGAGCAGTTGCAGATGTGGGGAGAAAAGGTTGTAGTGTGTGGCAACACCAGGGGCCATATTTGATTTCAGCTCTGCCTTCAAAATGATCTACCATGTAACAGTGCCTCCTGCAAAGTCTTTCACCTAGGCTGGCAATATTATTTGATTTTCCATGGACCAAGAGATTCTTTTTCTCTATTTCAATATCATTTTATCTCCATGTGGGAAGGTGTTTCAAGCATAACTATTCTAGTCTGATGAGGAGTCTGAGTTTCCTCAGCTTGCTCTTATGGAAGTAGTAAATGTTCCTAAGAAGTCATGCTGCTCTCTTCCAGTGAGAGACAAGTCCTTGTTCAACAAGTCAGTAGAAGAATGCTGAGATCAGCTGAAAAACATTGAAACACAAAGACATAAAGCCCCTTCTGCAATAAACTTCTCAAATGTCTATGACCAAACTTAGTAGGGGTATATTTTGTGTTGCCTTGGAAATTATAAGGAATGTAGATCTCCACTAGGACAGCAGCATCATTCCAGACATTTCCTGCATGTGGCTATTAAGGTTTATATTTACACTCTGGTGCTGATTGGTGCATAGGAGTACCTTGAAGAAGTTTGAATCACCTCCTAATGGCATGATTTTGTCATTAGATAAAGACTGGAATCAGTCTGACAGTCAAAATAAGAGCTTAAAGAATAGTCATATTCCTTGTAAAACAGTGAGTAAAACCACTCTGTATTTGTGAATTGTTATTTAATGAATTGCTTTTAGCTACCTGACAGAAGTCACAAAAAGAAATTGTGTCCCATGAAACAGAAAACCAGACTGAAAGTGTTGATAACTCCATTATTTTGGTGTGGAAAGAAGCTAAAAATGTCTTTACTAGAGGACTTTGTATTACAACACCATGTAATCCAAGAGAAGGGAACCTGAACGTCTCTCTTGTTGGTCAGATGTTGAACAAAGTTTCTATATCATTGACATACACACTTGGGTTTTCTCTTAATAATGAAAATAGAAGGAAATTGGATTTTTCTTCTTTTAGGGGAAACTAATTCTGAAATGTAATCCTAATTTTAGGGCTCTTTGTAGCAAAGCACAAGTAAACAAACCTGGAGTTAAATAAAGGCCTCAGAAAGTGCATAGGGTGTAATGTAGTTCTCTGTAAAGATAAACTTTAGGTTCCCAGCCATCTGTTTCATCTTTCAGATAGTCAGTGGTCTTGGATCTTCTGATCCTTAATTCTGATTAACTCCATAATATTTTAGACACTTTACTGATGTACTTAATTTAAAAAACAAATTAGCCATGCTTTACTAGACTAGATTGGTCTCCACGGACTTTCCATGGTCTGCAGAGATGAAGAGCTGGTTCAGTTCATGTGGGTGTTGAATCTTGTGATAGATTTTCTCTTTCGGTAGAGATGGATACTACATAGGATGCAGAAGTAGATAGAGTGACAAACTCTTAATTCAAATAGACAGTTAAAGTAGGTTGGGTCCAAACATCAATTAATTTATTTGTCAGTGTGTAACTCCTGAAGGGATATTTCTTGGTTTGTTGCATTCCTTTAGCACTTGATCAATACTAGTAGAAATGATTGAAGCAGAGGCAGCTTCTTGTTTTGTACTCCTGAGCCTCATTTCTGGGCTTTCAAAGACAAAGCAAGTGCAGATAATCTCCTTTAATCTTCCACAGGCAGCTCAGTCTTCCTCACTCAGGACAAGGGGACAGTAGAATTGAAGTCTGGAATTAAAATTTGCAGTTTCTCATCAATTCAGCTCTTGAGTAAGAACAAATGCAGAATTTTTAACAAGTTCAATACAAACATTTGTATAGGGTGTAATTAAGAGGAATATGCACTTTCATTATTTCTGATTGTCACGGTTTAGGGTCAGTGCATCCCAGACCAATAACAGATGCTCTCTTTTAACCCCCCCTTCCTCCCCAAAGTGGGAGACAAAAGGAATAAGGGAGAGAGACTTAGTGATTTGGAAAGAAAACTAGAACAATTTAATGAAAATGAAAAGAATAATGAAGTATATACAAATATGTACAAAACCAGTACCGAACCCAACCCCCCCCAGATGTTAATTACATCACCATCACTGATGCTGTGGAGGAGCTGGATTCTGGCAAAAGGTTTTAGGATCAGGATCGAAGAGAGAGAGAGAAAGAGCAAGTGAGAGAGCCAAAGCAAGAAAGAGAGCCAGTGAGAGAGAGAGACCCTCCAGACCCCCGAGCTTTATATACTGGATATGATGTATATGGGATGGAATTACTAGTTGGTCAGTTTGGGGTCACCTGTCCTGTGTGCTCCTCCCCGCAGGTGCAGTCTTTCACTTTTCTGCATCCCTCAGTGCAATACACAAGTTCTAGCAGTGGCCTTGGTCTGCATTGCATCCCTGGTAGTAACTCTAAACATGAGGTGTTATCACTGCTAGAAGCAGACACTGTCTGCAAAACATGCTGCTAACTTCAGAAAGCACAGCCAGTTAGAAACCTGAGCTTAAAAGTAAAATCACTGAACAGACACTGTTCATTTTCACTCTAACCAGGACACTGATTCATTCATTATCATACTCCTACATGGAAGACTTTTCTCATTCCTATGTGAGCAAAGGGATTTTTTTCTCTTGCCTATCGGTTCCTTCTCTCTGGCAGTTCTGAGCAGAAGTCACTGGGTGGCAGATGTGCTCAGACTTTCTCGAATGCAAAGCAGGGAGCTGTTGTGCGTTTGACAGCAGCAGCCCCCTAACTGCTGGGCTTGAAGCAATGGAGTCCCACTCTGCCACACAACCCTTCACCAACATAAAAGCAAAAAAATATTCCATCATGATTATTAAAATTACTGGATATATAGTGTGTGCTCTCTGTGCTATAATTTCCTGTTAATGAAGGATCCTCATTTGTCTTCCTGATAAGACTACTATTAATTTATCTGACAAAGCAGATCAACATGCTGAAATTCGATACAGCCACAATATTTTTGTTCTCAAAATAATACTAATATTGTCACATACACATAATGAATGCTAATGAAATTAATGTAAATACCTGCTTAAGTCTGTCTTTTTGCTGACACACCTCAGTGTCATGGCTGCTACTAAGCACAAATTAAACTGGCTGAATCCACAGCATGTTTTCCAGTGTTCATAGGTTCAGGGATGTGATACAAAAGCAACCAAACATAGTCAGCACAGAACTTGTAGGACTTGTAGCTCAGACTCTATTCATCTTCCAAGTGTCTTCTGAATTCAAGCTGTTTGTGTGTAACTTGTCCTGATGTCCCTGCAGCATTTATACAGTTAACTCTCAATAGTATGTACTTCGTATTCTCAAAAGTTTTTTTTTCTTTCCTTATGCAAATATTATTCATCTTACTTTATCCCTCTTCAAAGTTCAAAAAGCTTTGCAGTCTTCTAGGACCATATTCCTAATATTCTGGAGATGCATAACCAGACTGTTATTTTAAATTAAATCACACATGGAAGGGCCTGTTTTGTCACTTTGACTGTAAAAGTTCAGATACCAAAATCTACACTACAAATGTCTAAAACAGGTGAGATGAGTAAGCTGAATTTATAGTTGGAGTATAAATTCCTATCAGAGTACAGTTTGATACCTGCTTGTCTTTTTGTAAATTATTATAATTTCCAGTTCCTTGGAAGGACTTGGTAGACCAGGGTGTTTTACTGCATTCTTCTGCTTCAACATATTATGGAGAAGACACTTGGTTTTGTTGTATAGATCATTCCTTGCACATTCAACAAATTTCTGCAGCAGTAAAGATAAAAGATTTTAATTTTAGTTTTTCTTCATTGCTTAACCTGACAATCCTCCTTGCAGAGTGTGGAGACTATCTACAGCTATGTGATAAAAAATCCAATAGGAACTTCAGGAAGATATCTAAAGAATTAGAAGTGTTCAGATAAGAAAGCTCAGTTACACACTGATGAGGAAGAGGAGGCTATGTATGGATTGGGACAAACCCTGGGAGACAGCATCATAGTGAGTTCATTCAGTAGTTTGTTGAATACATTGAGGGGACTTGATTGTTCATGAAGCATGGCCAACCAAGTGAGCTGAGCTACTACCTTTTATGAAGAAGAATTGCAGAACTGTCCAACGGCACTGTCTCAGTGCATTGCTTTCAGTGCCTTGATGTGTCAGGGAGATGCTTTAGATGAGAGTGAGCTGGAAGTCACATATTTTGGCTAGGTTTGGCACAAAATTTAGAGGTTAAGGCCTAATAGTAACGTAGTGAGTGTGGAATGGGATGGATGGAGTCAGTGGTTGAGAGAAGGGGAAGGAAAGCAGAAGAAAGTGCTGAGGGTGAGGCCAATGAGCAGTTAGCTCTGACAGAAGCCTTTGAAGAAACCTATTATTAATCCAAAGTGCTATTTCCAGCATAAAGAAATGTAGTCTGTTTAGAGGATCAAGATTGACAGAATTTAAAAAATAACACTGCAGAATCAGAATCAGTTGACTGTAACTTTATGTAGTTGTGAGACTTTGCATGCTACCAAAATCCATGTGCCATCCCTAGCAGGAACTGGGTGAGCCAGATGTGAACACTACTCAAAGAAATGTAGTTAGCAGGGTATTGTGAATTTTCTTTATCAGCCATGAAGTTGTGACACATGACTATAAGTGAACAAGTACCTAACCTTTTTCTGCTGTTGGAAATGAAATAACAGGCATATTGCCACAGGGATGCTGGTACAAAGCAGAGTGTCCTCTGGCACTCTCAGCAGTATGTCGAACGGGGAAGAGTAATTGATCTGTTGGAAATACTTCCCAGTCCATGTTTCAGAGGTAGAATTAGCACTGCACTTTCTTTACATATAAAGTTATCTGAAGAAGACATTCTTTAGTGGCAATGACTCTGTCATCATTATCCTGCTGTTTTTTTATTTGCTCATAACTTCTCATGACAGCCCTGGCTTGTGAGTGAGAAAAATAGTGAGAAAAGCTGTCTCTTGTGAATAGGATTGAGACAATAGACCTGCACTGGTGGTGGTGACCCCCATATCATCTCTGATCTCAATATCAGGAAAACAGCTATAATCAGACTTACATGAACATCAACAGCTGTTGGATTAGCCATTCTATATGTGTCTACCACAAAGTAGATCCTTTACTGTCAGGAACAAAACAATTCATGTGAACTTGGAGTTGATAAATTTAGGTACAGGTAATAGACAAAGATGTTTTAAATTATTGCTAGCTTTGGATAGCTGATTTCATCACCAAGAATCCCATCTCTTCCATGCTACTTCTTAGCAATTCTCTCATCATACTACCTCCGCTGTATATTGCACACTTCTGCAACTCAGATGTCCATTTTCAAACCTGAATTAAAAAAAAACCCCTGTCTCTGATTACTAGGTGGTTCTTTTTCTGCCATGTTAGTTTTATTATTACAAAGGACTTGCTAGCTTCATACTAACATAAGTTCCTTTATTATCTCTGAGGTACAGGCAGAAGTGGATACTGCTTTTAGTAAAAAAAATAGATTTCCCCTAAATGACTTTTAATCACACAGGGGCATGTTCTGATGGCTTTCAGTAATTTAGTGCACTGGCAAAGGTGATAGTCAGAAGAGAGGAGTGAATCTCAGAAATAGGTCACACAGTGCTATTTTTGACATCACTATTAAAGCATAAATACAGGGCTCATATGATGAAAGTCTTTGCTTGAAACTTGGTAAATAACTGAGTGGTGAACCACAGATATCCTTGGAACATCCCTGAGTACTGCTATCACTATTTCCAGCTCATGATTCAGTTTTCTCTTGAGTTAAGGAAGGCATTTTTAAAACTTATCCAAGCTGAGGTTTTTGAATTAAAACATACAGTACATTCATCTCCAGTTTGTGGACAGAATTTGCTGATGCCCATGCTCTTTATTTGCTCTATAAGCTCTTCTTTTACCACCAAGAACTTAGGGTGCTTCTGAGGTATGGAAAGATTAATCACCGACTGCATAAAACTGCACCAATGTGCTCCAGATCTTCTGAACCAACAAGATACAATACCATATCTATGGGTTGCATTTTAAATTGTGTTACATTATCCCATCTGTTTTTCATCATCTAGATTTTAAGACCAGGTTCCCATTTCAGCAATTTATATGGGCAAATTGTTAATAAATATAATGAAGTATTTTAATTAAAGTGCTGGCATAGGAATTAATAAGTACTAAGACTATTATGAATTTATAATCATTTGTTATTGAAGTAATATGATTCATGAGAGTTCGAAGTTTATGCAGTTTTCCTAAACCTTATTGCTTTGCCCAGTATTTGCTTATGTTTATTTGCAGATCAAAGTGCAAGCAATGATCAGACATTCACAGGTAGTGTGGTTCTTTCTAGTCTGACATTTAGTGTTAATAAAGGTTTATATAGAACACTCAAAAAGAGAACTATCTGTCTCTTTTATTAAAACCAAAACCAATAAGAACAAAATTGAAAACTGCAATAAAATTAAACTTTAAAAATAAAAAATCACACACATGAATGAAAAGCTCAAGAAGTTTGAATTTCTGCAGCTTCTTTGTTGTAAGTTTTGGAGGGCAGAATAGCAGGTAGCTGCCCTCTCTGTTCCCATCAACATTCTGACACTCCCACTGATTTATTTTTTTTTTCTTCTTGAAAGCTATTGACAGCATTGCTTAGCCCACTGGAGACAAAAATGTCTTGCGTGTGGTTAGTCAGGCAGTCAGCCAATCAGGCAGCCCCACAGATTTTTCAGAGGATGCTGTCCTTGAAGGAAATCCCTCCAGAGTTCTGATTAATAGACTGGAGGGTGTACCTGCACAGGAATGCCACCTTCTCAGACTCACCTCATCTCTGTATCCTGCATGCACTTTGGCAAATTAAATTAAAAGCCCTGTCATATTAGTCATTGAGTGAAAAGTGTGGAAAAAAAAGAAAAGTGTATATAAAAAAATATATACATGGGCATATTTTAACAATACCCACAAGATAAGAGTATCAAGAATATTGAGTTGTGTCACTCAAAAATCAAAAAGGTAGAGTGTAATCTCCATTTCTTTCTGACCTTATGTGGCATCAGCTGAAGTACTGCTGAAGAATTAAGGAGTTTCTTTCATGTGTGCTTCATTTGCCTTTATCCAATCAATGGTTAACCTCAGTAATTTCTTAAAGATGTGAATTCATTTGTTGTTTTCAGTTGGTGCTGAATTCTTATGCCAGCAGAATCTGAAGTTGACATCCAGAATCCTCACTGGAGTTTGGAAAGGAAAAGGATAGTTTTATTTGGATATTTTAATCTCTCCTAAGTATATACTTTAAACTGGCATTCTAGATTCTGAACATTTGGAAGAGATTTAACCTTACTTTTTTTTTTTTTTTTTTTTCCCAATTGGGAAACACAAACTGGGTGACAGAGCTTTGTTTCATTTCTTGAAAATTTCTAAATTCAGTGACACTAATGGCATTCCCTAATATTTGAAGTTGTATTGAAAGTCTTTGTTGTTCCCTTGAATCTTCCATGATGATAGCACTCGTTCTTACACATTAATAGTTAGGAGTTTCTTTTTTAATGTACCATTTTGCATATGCATTTCTTCTTCCTGCATGTGATGGTTTCAGGATTGCAGTGAGGTTTCTGAATAATCTGCAGTGATTTCTGAATAATCTGCAGTGAATTGGGAAATGCGAATGTTGCCTCTTTCAGTATAATGTGGTATAAATCCATCTGTTAATATTTTGTAACATCTTGATTTCCATGAAAGCAATCAAATACATTTTGGAGAGAAAGTCTGGGCTTGTTCTGAAATATCTTTAAGACTAACACATGCATAACCTTGTGATTTAACCTCATAATCTTCTTTTGGAATAAACTGCAGGATATATAAGCAAAATATTTCAAGTGTGTTATTTTTAAACATTTACATAAATATCTTTCTCAGCAAAATATGTGTTTTTCATTAATAATAGCTGTGGCATATGTAGTGAGTGGTGTCTCTTGCAACTTCTTGTTTTACAGGTGCACATTTGGATACTGAGTGGCTTCACAGAAGTGTCATAGAACAAAAATACATTATTGAGTTTGCTTATCTGCAACCACAGGAGATAGCAGATAGTATACCTTAGAGCCTTCTGAAAACATATTTTGCCAATAGCCTAGCATTGGTGCAAGATTGTTGAGGAAGGATTAGGGTTTGTGATGATGATGATGAGTGTATGAGCCTTATTGAACAGTAAATTGCTTCCCTGGAGGTCCTCCTCCCATTTGCCAAGCTGGGGGGATCGCATGGCCAGCAGGGCAGGGTCCAGAGGCTGAGGTGTGACTGCAGTGCTGTCTGTGTGCAACCTGTCCTGGGTCACTGAAGGAAGGGGCCAGCCTGGGCTGTGATGTCTCTGAGCAAGCCCAGAGCCCAGCCAGGGCAGCCCAGCCTCCCTGTGTGGGGGTTACAGTTGCAGTCATTGTCCTGTCTAACACCAGCACCACTGTGCAGAACAGCAGTGGTCTTTCCTTTGAGGAGCTGTGACACATGGTGAATATTATTGTTTCTTTGCAACCACTGCATTTTAATACCTCTTTGGTGCATCTTTATTTAGGCTGTGATTTTAGCCTCTGCGATAAAGATGTTTGTTGTGCTTTAGGTTTGCAAAGGAAGAGCCAGACATTGTCCTGCCCTGTTAGCAGTACTCCATGATATACTATTGTGCAATCATTTATTAAAAATCAGGTGATGGTGCACAAAAATAATCTGACTGCTATTTATGAAAAAGGTCTTGACGAAATTTAGTGTTCAGATATGGACATCAGAAAGTCAAAGGGAGATGCTGACTTGTAAAAAAGTATTTACTAAGATGTCTATTTTTTTCATGTCTGGTAAAGAGTAGCAGCTCCTGAAAAAAAGACACTTTCAACAGCTGTCATATAAATCATATATATGTTTGAGAGTGATCTGTTCTTAAAGTGAGCACTTGCTTTTTAGAAATGGCAACCACCATGTTATCCATCGGTTGGGAGGGATGTGTAGACAGGTGTCACATAGCTCTGTGGCTTTACCAGCTTCACTGAGTGCTATTTTTCTGACAGATTAAATCCAACGGTGAGCTGCTAATTAAGAATGTTCAGCTGCGGCATGCGGGGAGGTACATGTGCACTGCTCAGACAATTGTGGACAACTCCTCAGCTTCAGCTGACCTTGTGGTAAGAGGTAAGTCCTCCAGGTAAAACAGAAATGTGGCTGGTTCTCACCTAGACAAGCAGAGTGTTTCTGGTTGGTATGTTACTTCTCATCGAGAGATGACAGAAATTGAAATGAGAAGTGCACAAACATGAAAAGTCCTTAGAGTCTATTCAGTCTATTGATTCTATTCTAGATATTTAGAGGTCTAACTGAGCCTGGTTTTTTCCTGGTGTTCACTGACATATTTTCAGAAACTCTGATAATAAGGTGAGAAGCTTTAAGAGATATCTCCTGAAAAAAAGAAGGGAAGAAAGATCTTGGAACTAGAGAATCTTTCTATACCTTCGAGTTTAAGGGCTTCTGAAGTGAAGAGTCATACAGGAAAATAGGTGTCTCAGACCTTACTGACCTGAGTCCTGAGAACTGAGCTAGTAATTATGCATGTTACAAGGTGGTGAGTTGGCTAACAACCCTCATCTTAAAAATCAGCTCTTTGTAATAACTTCTACTTTGTGCATCCTCTGTGAAGAGTAAGAAGTTGTGCAGGACTGCAGTGATGTATTTAGTCCTTACTTTGAAAAGGAAGTCTGAGGACAAATAATTAGTAGCTTAGTTTCCAATAAAAAGATTTGAATTTTAATAGAAGTTGTTTCTGAGCAATCCAGTAACCAACATTTGGATACACATTTTTCCAAGGATACTAAATGGGAACAATTCTTGGATCTTAGGAGAAGAAACAGTCAGGAATCTGATTGTTAAAGTCATAGGCCATAGACCAATAGATTGTGAAGAGTGATCATGCTTGCTTCTTTATAAACAATGGCATATTAAGGAACCAGTCTGAATTTGGAGTCAGGAGTGGACTTCCTCATTAGAAGGATAAATTCACTGAAATCAAGGAACAACAATATATGGTAGCTTATTTGTTTGATTGTTCATTATTATGGTAGCTAATTTGTTTGAATTAAGTTCACTTAATTTGATTTCTTTTGCGCAAATTTATGGAGAAAATAGAGCTCAAGAGCTGAATATACATTTAGCACACTGTGTTTAGATCTGATGTAGAAAACTCATTCCATTCTTTTTGTTGTTTTTGTTTTGGTTCTCTATGGTTTCTTTGTAAATACTGCAGAGAAATATATCCTGTTATTTCTTGTTTGTTTTTTTTAGATTTGTTCAATCAGATTGCTGGATAATTACCTGAGTCATGTTGGCATCTTATTATCTCTGAATGTGGAATCAGAAAATACTTCTCAATAGTTCTAATGCATTGTCTCTGTTTTTACACAGCAGTTAATATATAATAATGAACATTAATATCGATAGGCCAAGTTTGTAAATAGGTACTAACCTTTGAGCTACAGAATTGCTCTAAGTTTGAGGGGGTTTAGCACAGCTTACTGAACACTGTGGTGTCTTTTAAAGATCAAGATTCTCATACATATGTACACACTCGCATAATCCTCTTCTTAATTGCTTTTATTTTAACATAGCTATTTTAAGTATTTGGCTTGAGAAACAATAGTATTTAATCCTTGAAAAACACACAAGATGAGACTGTGAGCTCTCATAATTTAGGACAAGAAGAAATTCAGGACAAGCAGCTTCAACCTGTACTGATTTAGCTGGGTATTAGGAGCAGAGTTATGTAGCATCAAGTCAATATCTGTATTAGTCCATGACTCTTTATATTTACTAGATCT
Organism: Corythornis vintsioides; assembly: GCA_025447755.1. Taxonomy (NCBI): domain Eukaryota; kingdom Metazoa; phylum Chordata; class Aves; order Coraciiformes; family Alcedinidae; genus Corythornis; species Corythornis vintsioides. The sequence goes on along the minus strand of JAOEGS010002630.1, from coordinate 6,136 downwards.
ATGAATTTATGGTTGTTTTGTGAAAAATGTTTTCCCTTTGACATCTTAGTGCTTCTGTTCTTTGGTGGTACTTTTTGTAGGGTTATTCTGGTGCACAGAGGTTATTCAGTTTCAATGTAGTTCACGTGACTGCTTTTAGTTCAGTCAGTGTAGTGGATTCCACATTTTGACATGGATTTCCAAAGTCTTGTTGTGGGAAGGCTTTTGTTGAACTGTAGAGGAATATTGTCTAGTTCTGCTTTCACTCAGGTTATGTTAGTCTGTAGGAAGTTTGAATCTTGATGATGGCTTTACCACATTGGGTAATATGAAGATAAAGAGAAATGTGGGCTGTAGAAATGTCTTTCAAGACGTGATTTTTCTCCAATATAAGTTACCAGATTTTCCATCTAAAATGCAATCAGGGCTAGTATGGCACAAGCAGAAGTTAAAGGTGGGCCACCAGTAAGATCCTAATTAGGTGGAATTTAGGAAGATGATAGGAATTTTTTCTGACTCTGAGTTCACTGTTGTTTGAAAAACAGAGCAGCAACAGTTCAAAGTATCATTTTTTTCACTTAAGAAATTACTACTTAGGCAGGAGTCAGGGAAGTTTCATCCAGTATTTTTTTTTAATACAAGAGCATTTATCCTCTGAATCACTCTCTGGTTTATTAAAAAGTATATGTACATTTCCCATCTGTTCTTAAGTAGAAAGTGGGAGGCAAAAGCTTTGTATCTGATAAATACAAATAGGAAATTTAGTAAACTTTTATTCTCAGAATATTTCATTACCAGTGTTGTTTTTCTCAGGTCCTCCAGGACCTCCCGGAGGTATAAGAGTCGAAGAAATTAGGGACACTGCTGTAGCACTTACCTGGAGTCGTGGAACAGACAATCATAGCCCTATTTCTAAATACACTATCCAGTCAAAAACCTTTCTATCAGAAGAGTGGAAAGATGCCAAAACAGGTAAGAGTAATGCCAAGAGTAATAAGGTCAGTAGTTTTTAAAGTATTGGATTATTCGAATGCTTGGCTAATCAGAAAACAGTCACAATAAAAGGAAACTAGAAATGCTGTTAATGTCTGCTACAGGCTTTGGGAGCAGGTACTGTCCTGTCAGTGTGTTTTTAACATGTTTGTTCCTAGCATTTGGAGCACATGAATATCAAGAAACATAATAAAGAACAGGCCAGTGTTTTTATATGGTTTTTTTTTTTTATTCTTTCCTTGTTTCTTGAAATATTCCAAATGAACTATTAGAACTGTAAAAATATATTTATTTACAGGTTAACCTGGATGACAAATAAGCATCTTAATTTCTATATTTGTTATGCAGAAAATTTGTTAAAATTGCTTTTTCCTGGGTGCAGACTAAGTTCCAGTTGTGTAAAGCTGGCACCCCTAGAGAAAACATAGCCAAAATTATTCTTCTAACCACTGGATGTCATCATTGTGCCACATAATTGTAGCTGAGGAGGCACCCACCTGAACTCAGAGCATGCTAATCTGTATTTCTTAGCAAGATTTAACATAAATGCATAAATTATGAAAATGTAATTTAACTGCTAGTATCTTTGAATACGTTATGAAGGAAAGCATTGCCACAAGCTACACAGAATCATCCTATCAATATCATTCATTATGCCAGCATAAATAATTATACCTTAAGTGCTTCTCTGTGGAATTAGGGAGTCACATACTCAGCATTTCTAAATGCTAAGAATATTAATAGTTTCAGCTGTTGTCTTTCATTTAAGTTGTCCTTTTGCAATTACAGAGATAGATGCCTAATAAACAGACTTTGACATATTGGCCTGAAAATTTCTGTTACATTTTTAAAGTAAAATATTAAAAATACTAGACCTACAGCTGTAAATCATATTTCTTTTATGGAATAATGTGAATATGTAGCTCTATTATGTATAAATACCTCCAACAGTCAGCACTAGTATATTAATTAGGTTCAAGTAAGTTTGAAGATAAAACAAGAAGATTCCCCCGTACCTTCCTACCTCATAACTTGATTAATATTTTCTTTAGTATACACTTATTCAAACTTAAAAAAAAAAAAAAAAAAAAGATGTAGAAATTAGAGCTCTTCAAAGAACTGATGTTTTGCTGCAGTAACATTATACATATGAGGAGAATCCTTTTAGGATGCCTCTGCATTTTTCAGGGTAAATTATATTTTATTTACTATTCTTTTTTGTTTGGTTGATCTTCATTTTAAAAATAAAGAATTGGGAAGAAACAACATAATAGGAGGATATAGAAATAATTTAAAACCAAGGGGAGGACAGCTCTGATACTGCTTCCTTTTGTACTGGGAACTAGAAATGTGTGTAGAAAATACAAGATTTGGATTGAGATCTTTGCTGTGTCTGGTTCAGAATAAACACTCAAACCCATCTCACGTGTCAGGAAGACTCCCTATTGCAGTGTTATAAGCATGATGAGATGCACTTCTTTGCCTTTCTGAAGTTCTTCTGCTTTACAGAATTAATGAGTTGAGACAAGCAGTCAGACTTTGAGTCTCATCCTGTAGCATGTTGAGTTTGTTTCACATCTTGAGTGGGACAAGGAGGAATCTAGGCTTTGGAATTCTATCAGAAGCTAGCAGGAAAGATAAAAATCACTCATTTCTGAAAAGTCAAAATGAGCTATACCAGTGTTTTCAAAAATCATTGCTTTTTCATTTGAAACCACCCTGAGTAATTTTGATTAATAGACTATTCCCTCGAAAAAATATGTAAAATCACCATAGTAACCATCACTGGCACCATTACAAGCTTTTACTTAAATTCTGGACTTGTCCCAGTTTGGCTCAGTATTCACTTCCATGTGAAAGAAGCATGATGAACAGTCCAAACTGATCACTCATCAGTGTTTGGGCTATCATTTAATGCTGCTAATTTGCAATGTGTGGAACAATAAAAATATACTTTGGCATTGCACTTTGGAAATACTGTTGTTATTATTGCTACTGCTGTCATTCCCAAAACAAATCATTCATCTCCAGTTGAATAATATCCAGTGTGTTTTATGAAAGAAGTGTTCTTCTTCACAGCATGGAAATATGTGTGAATGGGTTATGTAATAAGTTGTTTACTTTTATATTGCTCTTTCCAGTTAAGGGGATCACTTTCTCATTGTCTTGAGTATTCATTGTTAATCTGGGAAATTGTGGCATATTGAGACTAAAGAAGAGACTAGAAGTAGCCCTGGAAAAGGAATGCCAAATTTACACCATGGCTTGCATGTCATAGTTGTTTTGCAATGGATCTACTGACTGGGCAGAAGAATAATTTGAGTAAGGATGAGGGAAGGGTGCTGACCTATGGAAAGAACATGGACAATGTTTCTCTTTCAGAACCTCACTTTAGAATGAAAAATTTAATGTTCAAATGTTCATTATGTAAAGCTGTGTTACTATCCAGTGCTTACACTGCCATGCCTTTTTCTTTTTTTGCAACTATTGCATTCATGTTTTAATTCCAAATCTGCTGCCTTTCCAGTGCGGAATATCTCACTTCTCATCTCCCTCTGAACCCAAGACTCTAATTTGACAAACAACTATTGGCCCATACAATTAGTGAAAAACCTTCCTATAACTACAGACAACTATAGAAAATGCTTATTGTCTAGGAATTGTAGACAGTCATGAGTTACACATTTTCTTTATAGTAAAGAAGCTTATCCTTATGACCACAAAAAGTCTTTTTGCAGGAATTAGGAGAAAACATAGCCTTGTTGGATCAGAACTAGATAGCAAGTTGTAACATGCTTACTAAAAAGATGCAACAAAATATGCCCACATTTTATAAAGCACTCTTTAGCAGTTGTTCAAACCCTATACATCTAGCCCGTGTCTATATCATTAATTTTTATTTTACTGCTTTTGCATTCCAGATTTCTCATTGCATTTGTCTGTAGGTAAAATCAAATTCTACAACTAAAATATGTCATTAGGGAGGATACCTCATAACTACATGTGTTTTAGCTAGTTCACACCCAGTTAAAACTTACAAGTCTGTAAGGGTTTATCCAAGATAATGTCATAGTTTCCAAATTCCCAGTCACTGCCATGAGTACTCCTTGTAAAATGTGTTATTCCTAATGTACAACATGAAGTTTCCTTCAGCTGACTATGTGTGGTTGCAGAATAGTGGTAGTTTTGCCAAAATCAACCACATTAATGGCTGGTCTTACTGTAAAAATGCTGTTTTCTAAAGCAGTTTCTTGTTTGTTTTGTTTTGTTTGTTTGTTGTTTTTTTTTTTTAAGAACCATCAGATATTGAAGGAAATATGGAATCTGCTACAGTGATTGATTTAATTCCGTGGATGGAATATGAGTTCCGAATAATAGCAACAAACACTCTGGGGACAGGAGAACCTAGTATGCCATCACAGAGGATTAGAACTGAAGGCGCTCGTACGTAAACAGAAAAAAACAATTTTTTTTTAATGTACTCCTTAATCGTCACATTTTTATTAGTCAATTACATAATTTTTTATTTTTTTTTTAAAAAAACACTTGTATAAGATGCAAGTCTAGAGAATATATTTTAACCACACACACTACTATAGATTTGAGTAAGCAAATACCAGACTGTCCAGACATGATAGCATCAAAGCAGACAGGAAAGAAGCACTGTGATACAAATGGCAGTTTTGCCTCCACTGCTGAAATGGGATCATGCTGTAAACTCCCCCTGTATGTTGAGTGTTTGCAGATGCATGCACATGCTTGGGACCAGGGTGCCGGACTTGAGGAAAAATATGCAGATGTTTAACAAGAAAAATGTCCTTTTGCTGGTTTTGTTTGTATTCTAATTAAAGAATACATGTCAGGATGTGTGTTATACTGGATAAAACCAGTTTTCTGTGATTTAAGGTTTTGTCTTGTGTCTTCTTATTCCATGTCAAAGATGTGACATTATCCAACACAGCATATGTCCTTATCAGTCTAATTGTTTAGTGTTAAAATCTCAGAGCATATTTAAGGATACCCTTTAGGCTTAGCCACGTCCTTTTTAAAACGAATTCTCTAAGATGACGAATTGGATGTTACTATTAAAGATAATGCATTCTGGTTTGACTGTACGAAGGCGATAACAGAAGTGCAATAGGAGGTAATGTATCTCTACAAAAAGACTATCCAGCAAAGCCTGTATACCATTATATCCTCCTTAACACATATTATTACCCATGTACAACCTTTATATCTTTACACTGTTTGTCCCATAGCTTGAGTTTTGAAACAAAAAAAATGCAAAACCAAGTGCAAAAATTAATTTCTACAAGGGCACCTGCTAGATGATAGTTTTGTTTAGATAGTATTTTCAAATTAAAATGTATTTGCATTCCAAATTTCAAAACATTTATTAAAAAAGACCCACATATGATCCATTAAAAATTCTCATTCTTAGGGAGAAAGAAAAAATAGATTGGTTAAATTAACCTGGACAGGGAAGAAAAAGCGACAGAACTGTAATATTAAAGTAAAAGGAAATTGCTGTCTATAAAATTGACTATTAGCATCGTATGTTTTATGATTCAACATCTGTATTTGAAGGTTCAGGAATCTAAATTAGAAATCTACCCATGCTTCTTGGGGTGCCTAGTGCACAATAGACATTTTTTATATGTTAGAAAAGGGACAGAAAGGGATGGGAAATAATGCTCACAGGTGGAATGGTGGTAGTGTCCTCCAGTTTGCCGTGTGTCATGTTTATGGTGTTTGTTCCTCCCAAAAACTGGCATATCCTCCAGCTTTGTATCAGATGCAGTGCTTTTGCAAGAGTCAGTCTGTTTAGTCTGTTGTCTGATTCCCCATGCACAGCACCACTGTTATCTCTGGCAGACTGTGAGACATTTTTAGTGAAACAAAGCAAAATGTTAATTTAGTCTTCCTAGACATCAGTCAGCACTTCTTGCCATGCAAAAATAGGGTATAAATCAGTCACAGTTTGCAGATTAACTTCTGTGCCCAAGTACATTTTCTGCCAGGAGCTGGAATGTGTTATGAGTGGCTACACTCATAATATTTATTAGATTGCATTGTCAACTTCCCAGTTCATAGATTCATAGATATTAGGGGTTGGAAGGGACCTAGAAGATCATCCAGTCCAACCCCCCTGCCCGAGCAGGAT
>JAOEGS010002629.1:0-66722 GCA_025447755.1 Corythornis vintsioides | reverse complement strand
ATAAACTTTTGTAGCACTTATTTCTTCTCATCTTCAAAGCAGCTCAAAATTATTGGGACAAACTCTGCTCCTTTAGTTGCATCCCTTTATCAAATGCCAGATGCAGTTAGTTCCTGCCCTGAGGATTCCCAGGGTTCCTGGGCCAATTATTACAGAATAAGGACTCTAATCACTAGTAACTAAATCAGATTTGAATGAGAAAGATTTGAATCTGATGTGCTGAAGCATCAGGCTTTCAGAATTTTGATTAGCCTGTAGGAGCTCAATGAAATGCAAGTGGCTCTTTTCCTGTTAACCTCCTTCTGGGCCAGGATTTGGCTTTTATTCTTCCCAAGACTACAACTAAATCATGCACCATGAGTATAAAGGCAACCCAAGCAGTGTGTTTCATTAGTAAGTGATTAGAAAATACTCACATTTCTTGGCTTGTTTGCCACATAGTGGTAATTCTCATACGTGTATTTATCAGATCTCCTCTGACGCCTCTTGAAGAGCCTTGCACCTCTGTTGCTTAGTGTGGATAGTTCCTCTACCATGATGTCTCTGGGGGTGCTGACCTTTTTTCCAAGGTCTAAGCTGGGTGAGACTGCAATACAATGGATAAATACATACCTCTGGGTTTCTTAACTGCTTGAAACTGCATCACCTACACCTGAAATCCAACAAGATGTTAGTACAATATTCATACGATGCCAGGGTTCCCACATTAAATTTCCGTGTCCTGAATTGGGTAGATGAGCAAGAAACCCCTTTTAAACAGACCTAACAGTTTCTTATTGCAATGTTTATTGCTTAGAAACACTTTATTTTTGATTATACTGTAATATTCTGCTTGCTTTTTAAATCCAGGCCATGTTTTGTACTTTTTGCCTACTGGATTTAAAATTATATATATATATATTCTATATATAAATATTTGAATGCATTAAAATGTTTAGTATTTACTCAGTGAAATTTAGTATTTACCCAGTTTAGTATTAACTCTACAGATGAATTAACTGCAGGAGGTACCTAATATCAATGTCAATATTGCATATATAGAGTTTTGTTTTTAGTAAAAGGCATGTTCAGTGTGGCATGTGTCTCCTAGTAACTTTGTGGTGGGAAAACAATGTGATTTGCTGACATATAATTGAGACAGGTATATTAAATATCCAGCTGATGATGTATAGAAAAGAATTTTCTGTGTAGTAAATCAAACATGTCTGTGGGCCCTGGAGTGCATCACTGTCGATCCACTTCTGTTCAGACTGAGTTCAAATGAATGTTTGCAGTAGGTTTAACAGGAGCAAGAGCAAGCTAACTAGTGGTCTGGAGCTTTAAAACTTCTATGTGCAAAGAATCAAAACCTCCTGTCACTGAAGAGGCAACATCAAAATAGAGTGGGAGAAGATGACTGAGCCTACCCAATGCAGAGACAGACAGTGGTGGGCTTTGGGCTCTGTGGTTGAGATAAATTGACAGTTATTGCCCTGGGCATATTGTGATTTTATCATTTCACCAGATTACTGCAGGGGTATGAACCGTTGGATGGTTTCATATTAGGAGGGAGTAAGAAATTTACCCCTTAAATCAGCAACACTTTCACACAGAAAAAGCTTTTGGTTTTGTAGCCAGTGTGTACTCTGTGAATCCTGAGACTGGGGTGCCAGAGGGATTGCAGGTCTCTGTCCAAGCCACTCAGTATTCTCCTGGGACACACTGGATATTATCTATTTTGAGCCTTGCTGTTCCCTTACATACCCACTGTTCTTGCTCATGTTAACTGAAGGCTCCAAGGTACTTTGTAACCCACCATTGTGTACTATTGGGTGTCCAGGCAGCATCCCAAAAACATAAGTGTGAAGTTCATTTGAATCCCTTGCCAACTAAAATCTAATCATCTGTCCAGTTTCATGATGTGTCTAGGGATTGTTTCAGTGTCAGTGGAGAAAAGGTGATGAAGAATGAGGAAAGGAGGACATTTAGAGGATGAATGAAAGAGAACATCAATATCATAAACTGACATTTTAAATTAATATTGCAAATTTAATTAATAGTTTAATCCCAATCTTAACCTTTTAGCTTCATTTCTTTATTGGTTCCTGCCAAGTCCTTTCTGTCCAATGCTTAAAGTCATTCAAGACTGTATTTAAGTATGATTTATATACTTCCTTCTGCATTTGCTTCCTAATCTCCCTTTAATGCTCCAGTTTACAATCTTCTAAATGCCTTAATCTGGATTATATATTTTAAGAATTAATATCAATATACTTGTTGTAATATCAGAAATAATTTATTTTTTTTTTTAACTATATCATCATAGTTAATCATGTAGCTACTGAAGAATGCATTGAAGAAATAGTATAGAACTGGACATAAGATTTAGGAGTAACTGAAAGCTAACCTGATGAACTCCAAAGGCTTCCTTAAACATATGTGTTTACATACAGTGTTACCTCTACCACCTAGCCTTACAAATTAAAGTCTCCCAGTGGAGAGTGCCTATCCCAGTGCCTATCCCAGCAGCATTGGAAGCCTCATATGCCATGGAAAATTCTAAAACACAGTCCTGTCCCACAGGGCAACAGGAGGTGGGACTTTCAGGCATTACCAGATCTGCCCAGAGATTAGTAATTCTTGAGACACTGATAAAAACTTGGCTGATGTTGTATCTTATCAACAGCTGTTTCTGCTTTGAATAACTTTTAACAAGGAACTTTGCTTGAAAGCATGAGAAGAAAAAGGGGCTGAAATAAAAATGCAGAAGGTAAGCTTGCTGTGCATCACTCCAACCTACTTGGGCTTGCAATACAAAAGCTTCTGTTACTGCTCACCTCTGTAAACTGGAGAGTTTCATAGGTCTGTGCAACTGGCTGAAACAATAATTTTTAATTTAATTTTCACAGTTATCAGGTGCAGGACCATCATTACTAATAGTGCTGCAAAATCCCAAAAGATAGTGGTTCACCTTTCAGATCTTTGCTTAAGCTTGTTGAATTAACAGTTAGGGGGAAAAAAAATGTCAAAAATTAAAAGAGCTGAATGTAGCCATTTAAATCCAAATTTCTCCTTGATTTTTCCCAGAGTTATTCAGATTTGCTCCCAAAGAACTAGCACACACTGTGCAATTACAGCTTTGCTCAACCTTCTGTGTCTTCACTGGATTCACAGAGTTTGTGAGATAAAAATTTCAGGATCTTACCACACCCATTTTATAGAATTTAGTATTTTTTTTAAAAAGATGTAAATATTCCAAGTATCCAAAGAAGATGCAAAAGTAGAATGTACACTTCAAGAGTTAGTATTACATTGAAATCTCCCTGTATCATGGCATATCTTGTAGGATGAACTGTCTAAACTTGACAGAAAATCAGATAATACATCAATAATAAAAAGGACAGGTTCCATGAGGCAAATACCAAACACAAATTATGCAATAACAGCAATCATTTCAAGGACTATATGGTCCATTTATTAGTATTGCTATGAATAGTAGCAACATTTACCATATGAAATGACTGGTTCCAAATAAACATAGAAAGACAGTTGTTCCTTTTTACCCTGAAGAGGCTATTTCAGGCATAGAGAATACTTGGGTTTACAATACCAAAAAATAATGGTGTTGTAATGAAAGCTGTGAGGGCAGACTGGCTTCCAGGCTCAAGTGTGTGTTCAGTGGAGAATGGAAAGAGGAAAAAAGGTTTTGCTTATTTATAGAAATTACAGAAAACAACTATGGAAGTAGCAGAAGTAATAGGACTGAAACTCATACCTTCTTTTTCTAAACACATCACGTCTCAAGTCCTGCTCTTCATGTGGTCACAACAGTCAGTGAGGACAGAACCATCCCCAAATTCTTGGAAGCAAAAACCCACAAGAAAGGTTTTCAATAGTGGAGTTTCAAGTACAGCATTTTACCCTATGTGAGTGGTCTCAGTTTCCTTAATTCTAAATATTAAAGAAGCTCCCTGTTTTTTTTCAGTGAGACTTGTGTGGTGCTTCTCACTTCTGAAAAACTTGATCTTTCCTACCTACCCCATCATAATTTTTCTGCCTTTTCATCAGTGCAACAACAGTAAAAATTCTTCATATAAGGTTAGTCAGTGGCTGTGAGTTAGAAATGTCAAATCTAGTAAAATTTGTTAGTTACAAAGAGAAAGTTTGAGAGGAAGGAATGGAGATGTGAAGATTTGTTTCAAAATTTTTTATCATTCATATAAAGAAGCAGAGTGAAACAAACAAACAAAAAGATAAAAGAGGATACAGATCAGAATGTGTCTTAGGTGATAGCCTTTAAAATGGAATGAAGTCATGTTATTAACCCCAAATAATGTTCTGAAAGGCTATCTTAGCAGAATGTACATCAGCTGTTAGATTACTTCATTCCTCCACAGCAGTTGTTCATCTGAAAATAGCTTTCAAATGAAAAGAGGCAACTACAAAAGGATTAGTTACCATAGGCAGCATGAGACTCCCACAAGATTATTTACAGCAAAACACCCAGAGACAAAGCTGTAAGAGAGTTAAACTCTGTGATTAAAAAGTATATTAGGCAGAGCTAGAGGACATTGGATATACAGTAAGCTGGGTTCAGGGCTATACCATTTCTTTGTATTTCATCCATAATGGCTGATGCTTGTTGTTTCCTCTCTTTGACCATGGCAGAATGTGATAACATTGTGATTTTTCTGATACGATTTTTCCTCGCTGCAAAAAAAACCAACACATTTTTACATTGTGGAGCCACTTTGCATGGTTCAGCCAACTTTAATTTCTAATAGCCTGCTTCAAGTGGCTGAATACTGAAGTTAGTTATTTCTGATTTAGAAGTATTTCACATTTGCTTGTGCAAAATGCACAGGCAGTTCTTGCTTGCTAATGTGCTAGGATGATGGATAGAATCTCCTGATGGGAGGAAGATCCAAAGGAATGAACTTGGAATTGGCTACATAAATCCTGTAGCAAAATTAGTGTCAATGTTCTAGGCCTTCTCACATCTACTCATAGTAAAACATGTTAAATCATAACAAATATTGTAATTACATCTTGGTTTATGATTTCAGCAATGTTACATTTTGACATTTCTTAATCTTTGAGGAACTAAATGAGATGCTCTGGCATCTTTAAAGAAAATGCCTTTCAGGTCAAGTAAAAAAAATTAACATCTTTCTAATTGCAGAGTCAAGAAGTTACATAAATGTCCTTTATATGACAGTTTGTAGGACAGACAATGTCAAAATATTTCAGGAAACAATACACTTACCCTACTGTTTGTTGTGCAGATCAAAGCGATCTCAACCCTTTAGTTGTAGCTTCAGGAGTTAGTTACGTATGGGAATGACCTGCCTGGTCCAGGATGGTTTCTACCCTTGTTCTTGGATCTGCATGGTACCTAGTGCTGAGACAAACTGGGGGCTGATCCTCTTCAAAGGGACTGGCATCCAGCTGACATCAACTGGTTATATATAGAACCAAACACTCCAGCCACTCATATCTTCCTGGCGAAAGAAGAGAACAGAAAAGATTCAACTGCACCCACAACAAAGAGAGTTTCTATCCCTCACAGAGCTCATGGGAAGATTTCATGGAATGCTCTCCTCATACTCGTACAGATCATCTCCTCATCACCTCTGAGAATAATAATCTCTGTGTTATAACTAGGAAAGAGACATTTAAAAATAAGGTGTTAAATATATGGATGGGCAAGACTATATCAGATGAGAATGGCACGGGCTAATCCTTTAGTGAAAGATGAAACCATGCTTCAATAGGAGCTACAGTCAGTGGCAGATGACTGATACACCAAGTCTGTTCTGGAAAAGAAATGAGACATTTTCAGCAGTTTATGTGGTGGGGAGGAATTGCTCAAGAAGCACTGGCCTTGCAAACTCTGACTCCAAATCTCTGGATTTCCTTTGAGCACTAGCAACAGAAACCTGCAGGAATTTGAGGCTGAGAATATTCAGCATTCCAGGATACCATTGTATCAGTTTGTCAAAGAAATGTGTGATATGTAGAGCACAGATATTTTGTGACAGCAAAGGAACAGTGGTAAAAGGAAACATTCCCCCATTACCCTCCTGGCTGTAAAAGCAAGATGAAGCTTTTTTGTGTTTCTGATTTAGATTTGAGGTTGTTCTAGCCATTTTTGTTATGGAAAATTATAGTCTTCTTGGGCTTGAAAGTTTGATCAGAAAGTTGGTTTCTAATATGACAGGCTAAAGGAATTCTGACTCTAAATGGCATCTGGAGAGTAATAAAATGCACCAAAACCAGGTGCATAACTTTTCAGGCAAGAAGCACTCAGATAAAATGTTTGTGCCTGATGCTATGTCCTGAAAGCCTGCCTGGCCAACCAAAAAATGGTATTTTTTTTTCCTCAAGCCTTCTATTCCTAGGCTTAGTTTTGCAAAACATTCTTCTGAGATCCTAGGCAACTGTGCCCCCAGAGCTGCTTGAATTAGGCACTCTGAACTGTACCAGCAAGGATGGTCCAAGTCTTGGTTGAATCTTCTCTATTCAGCTAAAGCCATGTTTGTTCTCAGTGGTTCACCAACAGGCTGTTAAGTGTGATGGCAGGGAGGTCTGACAAGCTCTCATGCTACCCAGCATTTTCATGTAGAACTTCAGTGAAGAAGTAGACAATCTTAATTAAATGCCAACATAGGAAAATTACAGGTGATCAGTAGGGAAGAATTTAAATGTTAAATTACCTTGGTGAACTGGAAAAAGCAGTAAATCCACATCCAAATAAAATTATAAAGTGGGCAGTCAACTGATTTACATTGAACTAAGGACTTGAATTTTTGCTCCAGGAGGAAATATCAAGAAGCATCCCAAATGGGATAGTCCCACATTTAGTCTACTCCAATTTCTATTAACTAATTCTCTGATAGAATAAAAAATACAAGCAAGCTAAATTATGCTTTAATACTATCAGAAGAGCTTCTGCAATTCACCCAACTGTTACTTCTGGAAAGCAGTGTTAGCATCTTACAGAGGACACAACTTGGAACTTTACTGGCATGTATTTTTATTTCTAAATGTTATAATTTAGAAATTGAACTTCTACAAACTTTGTAGAATTACTACCCTAGAATTTAATTTATTACTTATTAGTGTGTCAAGATTTTGCCATCAACTGAAATAGAAATGAGTATATGTCACTGTAGCTGGAATAAAGAATGTTTAACTGTCAGAGCTGCAAAACAAGAGCTGATCCCATTGAATGCTACTTTTTTTTATAATGCTTCAAGAAATGTACAGCCCCATAAAATATACAGAGTTGTTAAACATCATTCATATAGACACATGACTAACAGAATGTGCACAATAATGAGTAATGGTAAAGGAAGGTAAAAGAATTATAGTTCATCATGTAACATCATGACAAAATTGAGCCTTGCATTTCAATGAAAAAGATTATTTACAAAGTGGCAAACTAGGGTAATTAAGTCAGCCTGCAAACAAGGACAACATTTACCTGTCTTCTCCCTTTGGGTCATTTTTGTTTAACCAAGTAAGACTTTTCTTTTGGTGTTGCATTTTCCAGCACCTTGTGGGATCTTTCCCACCACACTCTTTCCTCTGACTTGCATAACTGACCAGAAAGTAGGGCCAGGCTTGCAAGTGGAAAAAGCCTCAACTACCTACAGTCATCCACTTCTGTAACTCACTTCTGCTCATTTTCTCTCCCTTTCTCTACTTTGATTTTCTTCTCTTTTTTTAAAGGATAATTCCTCTCATTGAAATGTATGGTTTGAAAAGTATTGGAGACTGTGATCTGTATTTGGTTAAAGATTCCATAATAGTATTTCCAAGAGGCAAGTATCATTTCTTAAACAACATTTTTTCCATGCTGTGGGACCCTTCTGCATTTAGGACAGCCATGTTAGAAATACATTTTCTGTGCAGAAGTGGTGATGGAGCAGAGCTTCATTTTTTTCCTGGAGGCACAATGCTGCAGCTGCCCCTCACTGAGAATGTTACAGTTGTCTCAGTAGCACTGGGGATGCTGCAGGAGTGCAGAGATGCTTGGCCACAAGAAACAGATCAGGGGTGACTTTTCAGGATCACTTACAGTTGAGTCACACTTTGATACTTGCTTTCCAGTCTTTGACAGTTGAAAGACTGTCATTTTAAGACAGCACAAACTCAGGAGCCCTATTTAATCCCAGTAGATAAAGCTACAAGCACAGGCCTGTACTGTCAAAAGACTTAATCAGAGCCAGCAGCTGGCCAGGAAGCTCTTTAATTTAGAATGTGCATTTTCTGATGATCACTGCTTGAAAACTCATTCCTTTCTGTGGGCAGTCCACTGCACTGGGAGGCTGACATATTGCTTGTGTTTTCCCTTCCATCACAACAATTTCTCTCCACTTAGAGCAATAACACAGTTTGACTTAGTGTCACAGGCACTGAATATGGAGCTGTTAAAGAGAGAAGCCTCACTTCAGTGCTCAGTGGCACGTGTATCTCTCTGGCAGGTTGATGTTTGTTTGGAAAGAAGTCCTTTTGATACTGCATTTAATTCTTTCTCCATTACTAGTCATCTGTTTAGATGCCTCCACTAAAGGATTTGGATACCTGACACTTCTATCTCATTAGCTGAGTTCAAAGGAAAGACCATTCTGCCAAGGTGTTGAACTTGTTTGCTGAAGAATTCCTAACATCAAACTGGCCCAGCAGCAGGGCTTTGCTTTTTGAAGGTGAAGGAGGAAATTTTAGTCCAAAATGTTTCACAAGGTTAAAATATGCAGTATGTTTTTAAAAAATTTGAAGATGCAGATCTAACACAAACCTCAATGCATATCTGATTTTTATGAGCTCCACTGATGCTATTAGATCAGCTGATTAATTTCCTACTTGTTTTCCTAATATTGTATAGAGAAATAAAAAAATTAAGAATTAAGATCCATAATATGGACAAGGTTTTATAAATGAAGCATAGTTTTAACAGCATTGCAGGGAAGGTACATAATCCTTTTGGTCTGACATGCACTTCAGGCACTGTTTCAGTTTTCTGAAAAGAAACTGATGGAAAGTAGAGATGCTTGTGAATGAAGGAGATGAAAATGGAAAAAAAACCCAAACCAACTTGAAACTTATAACTTAAACTCCTGATCCTAGCAGTAAGCACCTGTTCTGCTTTCTGTTTGTATGCTCTACTGACTGCTGGGGGTTCCAGGTCCAAAGCAAGACTGAAACACATCCCTGAGAAGGCTCCAGCAGAAAGGTGGTATGCAGGCAAAATAAAAACTTCCACAGCTAGAAACAAACAAAAAGAAAGGAATCAGGCGGCCAAGTGTTTTCTTAGGAAAAAAATTGGCAGGAAAACACCCTTGTATAAAAAAGAAGCAGTCCAAATGAGGTGGAGAGATTTGCTTTAGTGCTTCCTTTTGTCCACCCTTGTAAAAGAGAGCAGTTATCAACATTTTGACTAGCTTCAAAAACAGGCTGGCTGGCTGGTGGCCATAGGTAACCCTGCTGTGAAAACATTTCTGTGGCTGATATTTTATGGTAACCTTTACCATGCAGCAAGAAACACTTTACAGAAGGTTATCACAGTAATTTAGATTGCTGACCTGTTTCAGTTATTTTGAACACCTTTCCTGAAACAAATACATGTTAAGATATAAAAGAACAGATGAATGGAGATGATACAAATGAAAGAGGCAAGCCATACTGCAAAGCCATCTCGTAGCAATACATCAAAATAAATAGTATAAACTATTGCAGGAAAAAATAGTTTACTATAAAAAAATCATTGTCAGTGGTCTGACATCTGGATGTCTCTATTTTTACTGTTTTGCTAAACCCAGTTCTTATTTAATTTTGTTCCTCCATTATTTTCACTCTGTAGGTTGTCATCTTGCCTGGCACCTCTGCACAATACTCCCATGGACTTCTGGTTTGACAACCAATGTCAATATTCCTTTAGAATCTCAGGCTTCATTTATTCCTTGCTCTCTAATTCTTTCCCCCAGATGACAAACTTCCTGAGGCATAAAGTAATTTCTGTGTGCTTTTTATTCATATAGTTTTCTTAAGCAAACAGAATTCTCCCAGAAAGATCAACATACCCTTTTCTATCATCACAAACTGTATCCAGAGGTTCTCATCTTCTAAAGAAGAATTTTCTTCTTCTGGTTCATTCATGTTCCAGGAAGATTATTTTGTCTACATAAAGAATATAATCTAACATAATTTATAATTGCTTGCCTTCTCAAGGCCCTAATGTGTATAAGCATCCACTTCATTAGAACCATTAACTGAAAAACATTTTGCTATTTTCCCTTGAGGAAAATAACTAATTTTTTTTATTTACTAATAAAAAGTGTCTCTTCCATCTGTTTTATGATTAATCCTTGCCTGAATTTTTCCCAGCACTAAAAATATGGAAACCAGATTATGGTACAGTCTTGCACAAGTACACAGCTTAAACATAAAGGTGATTTCTATTGGCAAACAAGAAGATGATGATGAGGTGAAGTTCATCACCCCTCTAGAGGCTGTTCTGCCTGCTGAGTTGCAGTCTGCAGTAGAAAGGACCTGGATCAATTTGCATCCCTTTCCAAAGTCACTGTGTGGGCTGTAATAAAGATGTAGAAAGGTGACCCCAGTGACTAGTAGGCCTGAGCTAAAATTCCTGTTTCTTGATGCAGACACGTGCATCAAGGCACAGAATCTGATTTTAGAGGGAAAATGGGGAGATGATGTGATGCTCCTGCTGCCCTGAGTGAAAACTTTGTGAACACAAGTTATCATCCCTTCAACTGAGGTGAGTCTCTCCTGGAAACTTCAGCAGTGTTCCAAGAGAAGTGTCATCCTAGGTAGGAGTGGTTTATTTCCATGACATTTGTTTGTCTGGGTACAGCTGCTGCTCTAAGTGATTCAGACTCAAAGTCTGGAGGAATCTCAGTCCTGACACCAGGCGACTCTTGTCCTTGCTTTACCCTGGGCCATTCTGGGCAAGGCAGCTCTTGGAGCTCATTGGTGTCACTGAGTTCTGGGCCCAGATCTCACAGGGGTGATACTGTTCTGTGTGAGGTGGGACTGGAGATATTCTGGTATTGGGTGCAGTGGTTTTTCTTCTTCTTCCTTAACATATCCCTGGTGTTATACTCACAAGATCTTAGTGTGGATGAGAATAAATGAGGGAAATTGATTTATGATTTGAAGCAGCTGAGATCTCCCCAGTGGCTTCACTTCAGAGAGAGCAGGATGATGTTTCCTTTTACAGACATACAGCATAATTCAGTAAGTACATGTTACATAACTTGTCCCACATTTCTTTCTCTTTTTAGTAACCCCGGTGCTACGAAAATTACATTCTCATTAATCATTATAGCTGCTCATCTTTTCTCCTGTGAAAAGAAATTGCCTTCTGCTGCTCTTCCTGCACAGAAACATATTGAAATCAAACCACGTAGATATACAGGATTGGCTCAGGGAAGGGAGTGTCAGCTGATGGGGGCTTTGCTACTGCAAAAGTATGAACCCAGGATTTGTGTCCTGGACTGAGTGGTTTGCAGTGCTGTGTGGTAGTGTCACTTGCCAAATCAGATTTCCCCTTTAGCACATGCACAGCTTCTTTGAATGTCAGTGGAAGCCACTGGGACCTGCACTGGAGTCTAAATGGAATAGTGAATCCTACAGCCTCTGTGCCATGCATACCTCTGGAAAAAAAAGCAGTACTTTCTAGAAGTCCCTGCAGAATTGGGCAAAACCAGCAGGCTTTTGAATTCCTTCTGAAGATTGTCACTGACTGTGGCACTGTTTTTAGAAAGCATTTAAAATCTAGATGTCTAAAAATACATATGCAGCACCATATTCAGGCTACAAAAGCGTGGGCTGCTGTTAAGACATGATGAGCATTTATGCAATTTACTGTTTTCAGGTCTCAGTGCTTCTAAAAAGTAATTTTTCTTTACATGCTTTGAACATGGATTTAGTGACAGAACTTATCCAACACTGTAAATAAAGAGCCTAGGTTATTTTTAGACTTCACAGTCTGATACCAGGCAAAAGGACTTTTGAAACAGAAATTACTGATTACAAAACCACAAACTTGGACCAGCATTTTTCAGCAACTGTCTATTTCTTTTTATTTGGGAAATTAATTGGGAGGACTAAGACAGCAATTTAAAGGCTGGTTGCAGATGATCCTCAGGGAGCAAACAGATCCTATATCTAGAGGTCATTTTTCTCTGGTGAAGAGATCTGAGGAAAATACACCCTCAGGACAGATTGAATTTTCTTTTAGAGTATATGTAAGAAATGAATTCAGGATTAGTTGTACTCATAGAAAATGAGTTTCTTACTCAGCCTCTGCAGACAAATGAATGTACATTGGTCTTGTGGAAGAGCAACATGTGCTGAACCTACCTCTGGCATCTGTGAAGGTTCTTCCCAAGTTGTTTTCCCAACACATTTCCCAACGTGTCAAAGTCGCAGCACTATTTTTGTCATTAAAAAAATAAAAATACTGGTGATGCCATCAACTTCAAAGCTGAGTGGACTACTTCATAGGTAAAATCCTGAAAGTCAGTAGTGAGCAGATGTTCCTTTTGCAAAGGTAGCATATATATATGTCAATATATTACCTCATTACGTGGAATTAAACACTTTATCATGACCTTATGCAAGCAGAAACTTCAACCCATTACAACTGAAGAAGAGTTACTCTATTATACTCTGCAAATACCTTTCCATTTGACCCCTAGGAAGAGCAAAATATTGCAGTAGTGTTCACTGTGCAGAGCACATCTACTGCACAACTGGGCAGTTGTTTTGGCAACAGTGGAGAAGTTTGTGATTCATTCTTGGTATTTCTTCCATTTTATCTTTTAGCTGTTATTAAAGTGATGCACACACATATTTTACAGTATTTTTGTAAGGTGTACAATAGGTTGGATGCTATTATAATTAATTTAAATACTTAACTCTTAAAGGTGGAGAATCAAAGACCAAATTTTTACCCACAGTTCCATCTTTGTACAGATGGCTGCAGGAAGAAATCTTTTACAGCAGAAGTAATATTTCTCTCTTGAAACATGCTTTATTTTCCATCTTAATATTGTTGCTCTATATTTGCATTCTATTTCTTCACACATCCACTTAGTTTATAAACATTCCAAGCCTACTGCACTTGTCAGATGATTAACAGAAAGCAAAGCTCATATTTTCCACTTCACAAGAGTCCAACTGTGTTATAGTTACTTTCCATTCTCAGTCTGGATATTCCACAGATGTGGGATTAGAACTCCTCACACTCTGTGAGAATGCACCATGGGACTGTACACGTGTGTTTTACTTCTCTAATTTCTCCATGGCTTTACCTACACTGAATGTGGGCATTGTGCCCAGTGGAATAACTTTAGTACCAACACTTTCATACACCTTGGTCCAGATAAAGCTTATCTGTCAAATCAGAACTGCCAGCATTTGCAGGCTGTTTGCTTTTCCAAATGAATTCTTTGCTCTGGATAGTAAACAGAACTAAAAGGAACAAGAAACTATTGAATGCAGAGGTCTGGAATTTCAAGTTGTCTCTATAGTTCCATCCCCCTCAAAAAATATGCTGCAAAAATAGAAGTCATTGGTGCAGGACTTAAGGTTTTTTTCATGGAGAACTAGGAGTTCAAAGATTATTTATTTTTTTTCCCCACCAGGAATTAACATTAGAACAAATTCTTTTCCTTCAGCTTTTTGTTTATAAAAAATTTGGTTTTATCTACACTTATTATTATGCCACCTGTAGAGATGAAGTGTTAACTCCACTTCGTTGAGAAAGAAGTGACAAGTTTGGCAAGTTTTACTCCCTAATTTTTAAATTAATGATGCTGCTTCTTATTAAAGCAGTTTTCAAGGAGTCACCAAAGAAACTCTTACACCATTGACAGTGACATAATTTATCATGCATGTCACCTTCTCCCCAGGTTGATGGAAGAGGCTCCTGACACAAACATGCCTTCATTTGGTGCCTCTGAACGAGGCTGTGCTATTCTTTTCCCTTTAGTGGCATAGTTGGGCACCTTAGCAGCAGCTGAGTGTATATTTTACATTACTGTTTGGATAGATACAAAAGAACATGTGCTTCTTAGTAACAGACATTGTCAAGAGCATGTGAGTCGTAATTTAAGACTGAAGACATTGCCAGTGATGATTTGGCAGTGGCTCAGAGGGAGACTCAAACAGTCTGTTAATTTGGATGGGGTTTGTTTGCTTTCTTCTCAACTTGAAGGGGGGACTAGGGGGGTGACATGGGAGAAGACAGGTGCTTTCATTATGATACAACCAATGCAGACTCTCCTTTTATTTCTTCTGTTTATTTTTGTTAACTAATGCTTCCTGCCCTTTGAGGCTAATCTCAAATCACTCTGCTATGGTTACTATCAGTAAACAACTCCAAAGCCTTACATTCCAGGTCACAGAATTTGGTGATTTTTGTCTGGCAGACTGGGCTGTAGCTTGATCAGGCTCTTGAGTTACCAGATTGTTTCTTCAAAGGATTTGGAGCTTCCTTGCTATTTCTTTCCTGAGCCAAAAAGAATGTAATTGTGCTGGTAGTTAAGTATACACTGCTACTATAAATAGTTAGTGGATTATAGGTGAAGGTAGGAGCCAGGAATGCCTGTGCTCAAGTTCATTGTTACCATTGTCTCAACAGCCTTGGGTAATTCACATGCTCTTTCATCATCATATTTGCTTCATTTGTAAAATGAGACAATGACATCTGTTCACCCACAGCCTTGAGGTCGGGAATAATGAGCTAGGATGGATGTGGCAATCATTCAGCAGTGCTGTAGGAACACCTCCTACATCCTCTTCACCTCAAACTGTAAAGTTTTATGGCATTTGAGTTCTGCTGCAGCACACATGTGGGCTAACAGAATGACAAGGTTTGGTATCTGGTGTCCAGACTGATCTCCTTTAACTGCACCTTATCCTCTCAGGGAAATAGAGACCTTGCCAGGGAAAGCATATATTAGCTGATATAGATTGTGTGCCATTGCCCTCTATTGGACAGAACTACACTTAGCTGAAGAGCTTTTCTTGTTTTGGGCTTGAAAGTTGGCCACAGAAAGAAGGTATTGTTGAAAAAGGCAGGTTTTTTGTCAGTAGTTGTGCACTGCAGGGTCTTCCCCTTCCTCAGCCATTAACAAAGATCTGATTTTACTGCTATTGAAGGTTTGCAAATAACTTTAGATATCACTGTTCATGGCTACTGACTTAGCAATTCAACCAGCCTGAATGTTGTGAT
Source organism: Corythornis vintsioides (assembly GCA_025447755.1). Lineage (NCBI taxonomy): Eukaryota > Metazoa > Chordata > Aves > Coraciiformes > Alcedinidae > Corythornis > Corythornis vintsioides. The sequence continues at coordinate 51,475 of JAOEGS010002629.1, read as the reverse complement.
TTTTTTTTTTCAACTAAGGAAACAGAAGCATCTAACAGGTAGAACCCAGCACAACCAAATTTGTTCCCAAATCTGAGAAAAAAAAGTTACAGTGCATCTTTAAATGCCCTTAATCCTCACTGTAGTTGTGAACTTTGTCCTAAAGCTATTTCCTCCCCTCTGCCCCCTGGTACATGGTCTATGGCAGTGTTCAAAGGAGTAGAAACTCTTACAAAGGTCACAAGGAAGAATAAAGCTACTGTTGTTCTGTCTGAATATCATCCCTCCAAACATCTCCCAAGCCTGTATTTATACTGGTATTCCTCTGAGGTTAAATACAGAGGAGTCACAACTAACACCAAGAACACACATCCAAAACACAGTGATCTGTGTCCAATTCTGCCAGGGAAATAGCAGCTTATTAAACCTCAGGAAGAGATGACTAATGAGCTGTTCCCTGGAGAAACCTCCATGTCAGTTTTGAAAAACTATCTAAAGTACAAAACCTTTATAGCTTCCAGGTGGCCCTCTCCAAATTCACTGTACCAGGGTATAGTATAACACAAAAAAATACCCTAGATCCAGAGACAGAGGCTTGTGTTCTGTTTCTTGCTTTGCCAAGCTTTTTATTGTGCTATCCAGCTTCATGAAGCTTTGCTTGTCACTGTGAACTTACCCTAATGCAACCAAAATGCAAGTTTCATTATCCACAATGCCTTCAGCCTTTAAAAAATAGTATTTGCATGCCAAAAATTTGACAAAACTTGTACTGAAGAGATACCTCTAGAAGGGGGGGTAGGGGGCACAGATGTATAATCACCAATCTTCCAGAACTCTCCACAGTCAACTGTTTGATCCTCATCTATCTAAATGTCCTGTAGATTAACATCCAGACAACTTCTTTATGTGGGGATGGATTGAATTTCTTTTTCAGAATGCCTCTCCACATGGATTAAACAGAGGGGCCCAGGCAGTAAGAGATTCCCAACTGTGGTAACTACCCATCCTTCTGCACGTTGAAAAGAGCAAGTTCCTACCAGATGATGATATTAGAAAATCTAATTACTGCCTGATTGTTTTGTTGATTACAGTTTTTAAAAGTACCAACTTGAAAATGCTGCAGAATTGCTGATGCCAGTTCAGTGCCTCTAAATTCATGACCAGTTGTTTTTGTGGTCCTGCACATTTCTGTGTGAGGTGAAATCCTTGCCCTGCTGATGCAAGTGGTGAAACAGTTAGTAAAGCTCCCATTGATTTAACTGGGATTTTGCTCTGTGTGGTCAAATGATTTTTGCTGCCTTGTTGTTTCTGTGAACTGCATTTTTTCTAAGGGCATACTAAATCAACAGGGAGATTTATTTGTTTCTAACATTGATCTTTTTAGTTTATTTTAATATCACATGGAAAAATCTCTTGGAGTTTTAAACTGCCAGAGGGACTAAAGAATGGTAGAGAATTCCACAGAAACACAGAGGAAATAGTTTTAACCTTTCATATAAGACATAGCAGATAACTTATTGGAAACTAGAAAAGTTACCTATTTGATTCTCATCTTAGGAAGAAAATATCACCTGGGACTATTCTTTTGTGCACACAAGTAATTCACCAGAGAGCTTCAATTTAAGTTCTGTGTTCCAATATACAAACTATTTTATAGCCAAGATAATTGCTCTTATAATTGCTAATTATAATTAACAATGGATTTAAACTGTCTTGAAGAGACCTGAAAATCAGAGTAGCTATGTGCTGTCTGTGCTAAGTAGCTTTTCTAGTGGGAGTTGAACAGTTGCTGAATTTTTGCTGATTCTTCCAAAAATTACTGTTTTTCTGACATTAAAATCAAGTGCATCCATTAATAAAGTGACTGATTAAGATGACTTAGCAAGTTGTTAATAATATTTAAAGTGGCAATTGTTTTATAACTGCCATAGTCCCATGAGCTTGTCATGCTGGGAAAAGAGAGCAATGCATCTCTTATTCTGATTCTGAATGCCATAAAGGAGCTTATTTTCTCTTTCTGCCTTGGGCAAATTCTGCTTGTCTACAGCTTGCTTTACATTTTTGTTTACAACATACAAATTTATTTTTTCCAGCAATTAGCATATTTTTCCTTAGGTTTCTTTATTTATAGGGAAAAAAAAAAAGTCATGAACCTCTACACTATTGAAACAAAATTATCTTCAGAATTTGATTTCTTTTAAAGATGAAAATAGAGGTAGGTATTGTTAATAACTAAGGGTCTATCAACACCTCCTTTTCTGTAGTCACTTCTATTGTAATATCCCAGCTGTAGCTGGACTGTACCACAGCACATGCTAGTTCTTCTAGTTCTCCATTAGCATTCATTAATGAAACATCATCTTCCTTTTTTTGTTTCTTAAACCAAACAAAACACACCAAAGACACCCCCAAACAACAGCAAAACAAACCAAATAACCAATAACTAAACTGAAAACAAAAGCAAACCACAAAAAAACTAACCAACCAAACGAAAAACATGGGTGTGGAGGTACCCAGACATGCCTGAGGTTAATTTGTTTTGACTGTAAAATACTTGCAGGCTCTTTTTTAGGGTTGAAAAAGTGTGAACAAACAGCAAACATTTTACTGTGTACTGAGCACTGTTTCTGACTAAGCAGCAACACAAGACTTCTTTTTGAAGTCCAAGGATATATCCAGTGAACAATGTAAAATCCCTCATCTTCAGTTGGAGGAAAAACAGATACTGGCCTGGAAACATCTGCCTTGCTTTCTGGACTTAAAATGACAAATATTCATTCCACCAGAGCCACATCCAGTGATGAAGACATCTGCCACACTGTAGGCATTTTAGATGTTCTTAAATGGAAAGCCAAAGTGCACTTTGGAGGGTCAAACATCACACAGAACCAGTGACTGCCCCTGGAGTGAATGCTCTCATCTGTTATAAATGACTCAAGCCAAGGACTTACATTAAATGGCAAACTTGGCTTTTGCTCCCTTTCTTTATGATGTATTTCAGACTTTATTAAAGAAGAATGAAAATGTAAGCATGAAAGGGAATAAGATATAATATAATATCCTCATAAACCCTTTGGAGAGTGCTACCAGTAAAACACTTGTCATGCTGTATCTGTTCCCCAGGTTCCTCATGCATCAGTCATTTTTCTTGTACTGGGGGCAAAATCTTCCTTGGTTTACAAATGCAAAAACTGCTTTGTGATTCATTTCATATAAACAGTGAAAATTTGATCTGGCTTTTCACAGATAGCTTGTCTGTGTTGTCTTTATGACCCTAAGTGCTATTCACCCAAATAATTGGGTTCACAATTTATTCCCAATATTTATTTCTTCTTTGAATAGTATATTCCAGTTGAGAATAAACAACATGAGAATCCAGTGAACAAAAAGGGGACTAAACAGAGGTTTAGATGCATGTAAAGTAGACAAGTAGTTACAGTAGCTGTTAGTTGCAGGTTTTTATGGTCAGGATGAAAAAGTCCAAACAACAAGAACTGCTCTGGCCAGATTCTTTTACCTGTGTAGATTGTGCTTCAATGTGTTGTAGTCCTCTGCTTAGTCAGTATGAAAATGAAATTCTACTCAATTTGAGAAGCTGCCATTTGACCTGATGTTGATTTAAGCTCCTAGAGGCTCATATCAGCATGAGGTCACCGTCAGGCAAAGGCAGTGAAGCTAAAAATGGGGCAGAAAAAAAGAGATTAGGCTTTACTTGGGTTCAGATTATTTAAACAAACAGACAAGAATTTAGGGAAAACAAAATTGTGTTTCTCATCTGATTGGTCAAATCACTTTATTAAATGATACAATTTACATCTCTGGCATGCACTGTCAAATCAAGTGTCCTTTTGCAGTGAGCAGAAAGTCTTTAGAAGTGAAAAGCCTTTTATAAAGATATTACAGTCCTTTGCTACTAGGCAGAAACACGATGTGAAGAGATATTTGGTTGTGTTAAAGCAAACCAAAATGAAAACAACTTATGAGCAAGAGTTGTGAACATCATCATCTAACATAACTAAAGAAACTAAATTTTCATTATATTGTGTATTCAAATACTCTCTATATTAATAGAGATACCTCTGTTAATATACTCTGTGTATTAACAAAGATACCTCTGAGGGTGAACACAAACCCAATGTATTTAAAATATCTTTTTCCCCCTCACATTTACTGAGCAGATCTGTGCATTCAAAAACAAATGTATGAAATACTTGCATTAATATATTCAGAACTCAGGCACAACTGTCACAACTATTTGATAGGAAGATGCTTTGCTAGTGGAGGAATGGGGTGAAGAACAGAAAGTGAAAAATGCTCTGTGGTTCTTCATAAAGCTCTGTATGCATTAATACTTCATTTAGTAGTCTAGGCCTGCTGCTTCCATCAAAATCAGTACATTTCTCTATCTGGTTTGAGCCTGATTTCCTTCATAAACAAGGCATTGTGATCTGTCTGCATGCTTCTGTCTGTCCTCCCATTAATAACTTGGAAAATGTTGATTTGTCTCATTTCTATGTGGCAGTGGAATCGAGCTCCAGATCTCCAAGGCAAACCACAGACTGTAAAAATAGAAGGCTGGGTGGGGGACAGATGCACTCACCAGTGTTGCTATTGAGGGAACTGCTGCAGTGTGAACTCATTCCCTATTAGATATGAGAGAATCCATATGGGAAAGGGAACTGGTAAGTAGAACCTTTGCAGGAGGAAAAAAAAGTCTGTAGGAGATGATGTTAAACACCCACATTAATCTATGATAAGGTACAAAACCATATGAAACTTAGTAGTTCTCATGTTCACAGAAGGACTGCAGGATGAATTCCTTCTTGTGAATAGAGGAAATTTGTAAAGCTACACTTGGTTTTTCTTGAGACATTGACAGAAAGTCAGGGATTTGGTCTGAAACTCTCCAGTTCTGTAGTTCTTATGTTTGTTGCATATTTAGGGGGTAGTTAGAGCTTGATCCTAAAAGATGTTTTTTTCTGTATTGCTATGTGATCACAGCATTAAAGCCTTTTTAGTAGAAATTTCTATCATAACTTCTTGTAATTGCATGGACCTTAAACTGAAGCACAGTTCTACTTCTGATAGATGTATGACCTTAGAATTCACAACATGAGTTTCAATGAGAAATCTGAAGTTATGTATCTAATTCTGAGAAAAATCTACCTGATTCTAGGTGTGTATGACTTCGAGGTGCAAAGCTCTTTTTCAGGCATATCACAGCAGCCTTGTTCATGTACATTTTCTAAATCATCTTTTCTTTGCCAATTCACAGCTTGTGAAAGAAATCTGTAAGATGCTCTAGCAATATGATCCCAGTTTAAAGGTCTTCATTTCCTACTTGGTGAAATCAGGGAGACTTCTGTTTGACTAGAGTTGCTGCCACCTTAGACTCATTAAAATTCTATTTTTCCTGTAATTATTTGCTTTTATGGAAAGTTCCAGCTCAGCTGAACTTGGGTTTGATTTTACTCTTTACACCAACTATATTTTATAATTGCTATAATGGAAAATTCTTTGCAGATGGGAATGTTTTGCAACATTTTCTTAATGCATATATGTTTTAGTTGTTTCTAATCTAATCACTTTACTCACAGTGGATAGCCTTACTGAAAATAAGGATAGTTAACAGAGCTTCTGCAGCCATTTTAGCTGGCTGAGCTTGACATATCCTTGAAGAATGCCCCACAAAAATGAGGAGGATGGAGAGCACTTTGTGAAACTTGGGGTATTCATTTAATGCTTTAACAACACCTAAACTACCCAATAAGCTTGGAATACATCTCTTTCAAGACAAGATTTTTGATTGTTTAAATAAGCTGCAAATGCAAGGCACCAGCAAAAATAATTTACCATCTCTTCAGACCAACCAAGATAATTTAATTGTAATCAACTGTTCAAATACTTGCTACTCCTACTAGACTCACACCGTGCAACACATGTCATAAGCCCTCTTTCACATTCCAATTTCTGTGTAGAACAGATGTTGTTCTTGATAAACAACTTCTCTGTGTCTTCCAAACTGAGAATACAAATCCAAAGCTTTCTAAACATTGGGCTACCTAGATACTAAGAACTGCCCAGCCAGTCAGATCACCAGACCCTGGAGCAGTAAATGCTCAGCAAGTAGTGCAGCTCACAGAGAAATAAAGGCTGTTCAGCCTCTGGCTTGTTTGATAGTTTATTAGAAAATTAACTTGCAATCCAGTTTAAATACACTCTATACACTTCCCTCATCCTTTTGTCGTTCAAGTAGCATGGTACTGCTCTCTATTCATAACACTTCTTGTGGTGATCAGATGATTTGATTAATTACAGTATGAAATCCATCTGAAATGGATGACTGCATGAGATCTCATATATCTACATGTTGCAGGGATTCAGGTACCACCACCACAGATGCTGCCACAGTAAAAATATTCATTAATTTACTTAGCTCAAATGCAGTAAAAAAAAAACCCCAAACATATGGCAAATAAGCTGGTGCTTCCAAGTATTCCACTTCCATTGGAACTTTCCCAAGTCTAGTTATATCTAGTACCTTGGAACTTAGATGTTAAACATACCCAGAAAACTTACAAGATCCTATAAAATACTTTTTGCTTTTAAAATGCCCTTATTTTACTTTTTTATTCTTTCACATTAACTGCAATCTCTTGCATCATCTCCAACCCATCCTTTATAGATGTTTGTATTGAGCACACTGGTCATCCCACTCTCATCTCACCCCTCACCCCAAGCAATGTGTATTTTTGCCTTTTGCCACAGAACAATCTTAGGTTAAGTGTAACACGGGAGTCTATTCTAGAGGCTGCTAGCCCTGTAGCCATGTGAAAACTCTGCTCCATTCGCTTTTGACTCCTCATTTCTGCAGTTCACAGATGGTCAGGCCAGCAAGAAACTTTCCTTCTCCAACTGTAAAGCTTGTCAAGCTGGAAGAAGGGCAGACCAGGCCCCGCAGCCACTCACGTTGGACGCCTCCATCCCCTCGGCTGCGGGTTGTAGTTTGAATCAGCTGCTGACAAGCAATAGTCAGACCTGGAATCCACGGACATCACATCAGGATCTGTTCTGGACCGCTGGCTGCAGTAAGCAGCCTGCAGCTGGGAGCCAGCCTGCGTGGGGGCACCGAGGGCAGACAGGGAGCTTTTCTGGGGGGATATGAAGCCTGGCTGCTTCCCTCGGGGTAAGGCCACACTGCCACTTGGGGCTGGAGCCTCGTAAGAAACTTTTTCTTTCCATTCATGTGGCGGCTCAGGGAGCGTTTTCCTGCGAGCAGCCGACACCACGTTAGCAGCAATGGACTCGTGCAGATTTTGGGGCCCAAAAGCTTCATCCACTAGGCCAAGAGGGGATCTTGCTGCCGCTTCCCAGGGGGTCAGTCTCTTGCCAGGCCTGTCGGCTGCTGTGTCTGGCTTGCTGAAGTAATCAGGGGCAGGCTGAAAGAGGAGGGGAGAAGTAGGAGACATGGACCGAGAAATGAAGGAAGAAGGTCTCCCAGGAAGTGACAACGAGCGTCCACTGCTTCTTGCCTAGGAAAACAAAACACAGAAGTGAGTCACAGTTAAGCAACCAAAAAGGAAACCCCTTCACTTCCAAGCTGGAACAACCTCAGAAGGCACACAGCATCCTGGCCATTCCTTTTTATGGCTTCGTACTGTAATGTAGTGGAAAGAGAGGGGGTATTAAAAGGAGGTAAACAATGAAATGGGAACAAAGATTAAATCAAATTTTGGATGAAAGTGAATAAAGACAGGCTGCTTCTGAAAAGGTGCAGTTCCAGTAGCAACTGTGCAGCTTTCCCACTACTTAACTAGCGTGCCTTGTTCTGAAAGGCCATTCTTAATAATGAAAAAAAAGAAGTAATGTTGTGACAGTTCTAGATGTGTTTCTAAGATTCTTTCTAACATGCAGGCACAGCCTAATTTATTTGATAACAAGCTCTGTCTGGGACGGCTGTCCAAGAACATATCTTTGACAATCTCTTTTTAAGAAAGGCATTTCTTGCTCTAAAATGACAAGATTTATCTGAGTTTTTACTTTTCAGGGCACAGAAGTGAACACAAATTAAAGATGTTAATGCAATCATTCACTTAATACCCTTCCATGACACTACTTAACCTGGCTTCTTTAAAAGGCAATGCCCTCAAAATTTCAGTACATTCCGACCCATTTATAGGAGCAATCCATTCATATTTGGCAAATCCTAATCTTCTTAGTAATGCAGCACTTTGAAACAAAAACTGTGTTCATGAGAAGGTTCTGCTGCAACAGTCATTTGGCAGCAGACAAAACAGGTGCAGCCTTTTTTTTTTCCCCAAGCCAGACTTGTTCTTTGTGTTACACAGACAAATTACATTGTTCTTAGATGCAGTTCCTAAACTCTTTGATTTACACCCATGGATTCATATCCTGAGGTTTAGATGCCTTTAATTCTGAAATTCAGTGTGAAATTCAAGGCACTTTCGCCAGAGGCTTTGGTAGAAATTAATTCAAACAACACTGGCCTGTGTTACTTTTCCTAATTACTTTCCAAAACTGAAAATACTCTGAGCATGTTCTGGGTACCAGCCAATAAGGATCTGATCATACAAAGTGTAGCTTATCTAGCAAAGCTTCACACAGAAATCTCACATTTTACAGGCTTTTCTGTCAGAGGATCTTGATGCATTTTGGAAACTTCAAAGCCCTCTGCTTCACACAGGCTTTTAAGTTAGATTTTAATACCAGCCTTGTATATGAGCAGTGGAAACTGAGAAGGAGGCTACTGGTTTCATTATTTTCAGTCCATTTGGTGGTGCTCAGTTTGAATCTCTTCAAAAAAGTGTTGGGTGACATAATGAGAGTTTTGAAACCTTTCAGAGCTAATGACAGGACTGTCATTAACCTCTTACACATTTTAATTCTTTCCTTCTTTTGATTTTTTTTTTTAATATAAATGAAGCACTGCAGATTTTTAAACTGAGACATATTATTAATCTTATTACAGCTTTTTTTCATCCCAAACCATTTGTAATTTAAACTTTACGTAATGAAAAAAATAATTTCTCTCTGAAATGCTGCCAGCTCTGGAGTAAATGCTACAGCTTCTTTACAATATGAATACAAAAAAAAAAAAAAAAAATTGAAATAAAATGGAGAAGTCATATTTATTTGAAAGGCTGGAAATAATTTATAGCAGGCTAAAACTGGAATGTGGCATTTTGGTTAATGTGGCTACTGCTGGCTTGAGAGGCAGGAAATGTTACCTTCCTAACCACTAAAACCTTGTCAGTGGCTGTACTGAGCCTAGGAATAAATTAGAATCACACAGTTAATGTCTGAAACTTCTTGGAAGCTGCCTTGTCAAGGCTTGTTTGCAAAAAGGTATAGGGAATTTTAGAACTGGAACTTAATTTATTTGAAGTTTCAATTGTTCATAATGGTGGTATTATTTCAGATGAGAATAATCTTGTTTTCATCATTAATATACAAAGTAATTAAATGGTTACTGTCAGCCATCCTATATAAGCTTTGTGACAAAGTCTGCTCTTGACAATGAAGTCCTTTTTAGTTGTAAAGTGATGGCAGAATAGAAAATAAGATATAAGAATTAGACCTTCATTACTGCAAAGTGCCTCTGTGGGAAAGAAATGTCAAGAGTGCTGCTAACCTGTCAGAAATGAGTTTAGTTAGCTCAGTCTGCACCTGGATAAATGAAAGAAAATCCCTGCTTTCCATTATCATCTAATCTCTACAGAATATAGAACAATTATGCCTATAAAAAGCACAAAACAGAACCTTTTTTTGGTCATAGGTAACAGCTTTCTTTGGAATAGACAGTTTGTCTTGTAAGGAAGAGTATTTGCTGCCACCTTCTGGACTTTTGTGCCTTAAGAAGGAATGTTTGAGGAACAAGTGCAGTCAGGCTTAGTTTATAACCCTGCTATTTTGTATGAGCAATGAAAGAGTTTCAGATAAAGGCTAATGATACTTATTGAAACTACAAGATAAATTATCCAGTATCCTCATAATTTTTTATCAATTTTTTCAAACTGAATTTTTCAGGCATAGTTTGGCTTTTTCTTATTTACTTCTATATACTGTACTTTTCTTATTTACTTAGATGCATTTCAACCAAATGAAAAGGCTGAACAAAGTAAAACTCAGAGCTGGTAGTACTTCATACAGAAGGAAAATCTGTAATCAGCACTGGATTGGAGAGTGATGAGACAGGGACATGATAGCCAACGTTGCTGAGCTTGGATGAGAAGCTTAAGGAATGGAAAACTGACCTGTGGAGCTCACAATGAGGCTGTTATGAGGAGACCAGGAAAAGAAAAAGATGAAAAATGGGGCAAGGCTGGGACATTGGGGAAAAAAAATGACTGTGTTGTGCAAAAGCTGCTTTCACTGGTTGGATTTCATATCTGGTCACTGAGGATTCTCTTTCTGGGCTTCTAGCTGGAGACCTGTGATTTGTCAACAATCACAGGCTGATGTTAAGGATCACTTACTTTCATATAGTAACTGGTTCATCTGCTACTGGGATCTGAGGATGCTGATGATGTCTTGAACTGAACACTCAAGGCCACCAAGTGCCTAATATCAGTGCTGCACCCTTCATGGGTGCAGATTTGGTCATCTGGGGAATGGAACAGTGTAAAAAAGGAATGATAGCTTCTGAATAACTTAGATGCAAAAAAAAAACCAACCCTGTAAGGAATGATTTCTTCATGAAGAGCACACTTTGAAGAGTGTGCATTAAGCAAGGAATGGTGCTGAGCACAGAACACTGTCAAAACAAACCAGTAAAGAGCTATTTGTCAGATAAGAGGTACCATTTTATACCCTCATTGAGGCTGGACTCCAACAGAAAAAAAAAAAAAAGCAGATGATGACATTATAACAGAGGTTTTTGCCACAGAAATGCCCAAGGGAGGTGGATTAAGCTGATACAGGCAGCATTAGTTCAAGTGCCTCCTTCTGCAATCTAAACAGTAGCTTTCAACATTATTTATTGTCATAATTAGATATACACAGTGTGAGATGCTTTCTTCAGTCCTGTTTTGTAGCAATACCAAGCCTGTCAAGTTTTTCTACCAAAACACCTCTCTGAAAGTAAGCTGAGGATGGGAAAAGTTTATTATTTTGTACACCTGAAATGCTCACAGAGTACAGTGCAGGTGCAGTTGTACATCACCATGAAAAGTTATGTTGCTGCCTCTCATTTTGGGTAATCTTTGGAATTTTTAATGGGATGTCACAATGATTTTTTTTTTTTCCCTGTTTGTTGTGCATTTCTTGAATCAGTTAAATGCCATTGCTCCAGATATGGATGGAAACATCAAGAGAAACACTCCTTCTGTTCAACCTGGTTGCTTTCATAGCAGCTTATCTTTAATTGCCTGGAATGGTGAGGTGGCTCTGTTTTGGGATATCTGTCACAAAGACACACAAAAGAATCAAGAATTCTTGTTGGAAAATCACCCATAGTCAATCTGTAAGGATGGTTCAGTGAGTTATTTTGCTCATAGCTGAGTTTCCTCAGCCTAGGGGAATGTGCAGGTGTTAGAAAATACTACTGTGTGAGTCTGTGCTGAAGTCACTGGCACTGAAATGAAAAGTTTGTCAAAGTCATTCGAACCAGGAGTAGATTTTTTTTCCTTTTGAAAACTGCAGAGGATTACAGGAGACTTGATTAGCATGCTATATAAACAAAAAGTCTTTGCCTGGCTTACTCAAGGCAGTAAATGTTAAAACCATATCATCATAAGGTTGGTCTTAAAGAAGAGTTCAGGTCTCCTTCTGCAGAGATCCTGCCAGCACAGTATTTCACTGAGCTTCAAGGTTTTTCCTACTTGCTAAATCATTTGATAAATCCTCTAAAGTGGATAAGGAACACACCTGAAAAGCACTTATCAAGCTTAGCTCTTGGGTGATTCCACCTCCTCCCTCGTGTAATCACATGCAAAAATCATGTGCACTATGAAGCAACAACAAGTCCTTGCCGTGGGTGCTATGAAGTTGTGACAGAGTGCTGTGAAATTAGCAGGCTCACGTGTTTTCCCAAGAAATCTACCAGCACTGATGGTGCTGAATCCACAGCCTTTTGAAGATCTTGTCAAGTTTCTCCCTTGTATAAGGTTTCTATTTCAAGCTGAGCAGAGTCGTAGCTCAAGCTGTGTATTTAGGGTTTGCACTTGCTGGGCCCAACCACCAGTGGGTGTTGACTTCACTCCCAGGAACTCTGTAGCATGCTTTGTTAAAAAGGCAGGGCTGGAAAAGTGGATCTTTTCAGAGCCAGTCAGCTTCTATTCTTAAAGCTCTGAAATCTGGCAAAGGATCCTGGAAAAAGAGAGATTTTGCAGGTTGTTAGTTGTGCTGTCTGCTGTCTCACTGCTGCTTCCTACCTGGCAGTGGACAGAGGTTTCCCCACAGAGATACTGGAGCAGCAAAAGGGCTGGTCCTTTGTGGAGGTGTCATCCTGGAGAGGGGCTAAGCACTTCTCCTCCCAGAACACAGCATCTGGAGTCAAGTTCTCTTTAGAAATGCTTCTAATCTGTTATCAGAGTTCACCTTAGCACTTCAGAAAACTCATGTACAGGAGCTATCTAGGATCACCTGTTAGGGGCCCTGTTGTCTCTATTGATAGGACCTGCTGGGTTTTTTTAAGCTCCCTCTTTTCTTTTTTTGCTGAGCAATGGCATTTCAGCTCTTTCACAATATCTTGCTGTAAATAGCACAGGGGAAAACTCATGCTCAGGGATGTGAGAGCTCTGTCAACTGAGAATAGGCTGAGAGTAGCCATCTCTGTGCAATAATTAAACCCTCCTTGCTCGTTGTTTTCTTCTCTTGGACCTTCAGTATTTCACAATCCTCTGATAGGTATTTTATGTTGTGAAGTCTCTGCTTTTTTGTTGTTATTTTATTTTTTTTTCCTGGTGTTTTCTTCCCACTGCTTGGCTCCCTTGAATCCCAGTAGCTGTTTCACTCAACATTGCTGGTTTGCCACTTAGCACTGATTTTTCTCTCTGAACCAAACCAGCCCCTTTCTTCTTAATTTTTGGAGCCTGCTGATACCTCAACCTCTTAGGATTGTTTTACTTCCAATTTGTGTGCATTATGAACATTCATTTTAGTGTGAATAATGAATAATAAACTCATTGCCATATGATTGGTCTGGTGGCAGCAAAATGGTTCACTGCAGTTTAGGGCTGATTTTGTGTCTTGACTCTTGAATGTCTCATATGAAATAAAATCAGGTATACAAAATAAATAAAACTAGGTATATAAAATTAGGGTCAGTGCAAGACTTCAGACAAAAAATAACTAAAGCCTTCTTTTGGTAGCTGATCTTAAAATGGCATTGGCTTGATCTCAGAGTAAATTGTCAGTGTGTCTAGAAGCAAAGTGGGTGTTCCTTGTTGCAAGTCTTGGTATCAGCATATTATAAAATTCTAATGCCATCAGCCAGGTGCTTTTGGAACCAAGTAGCTTATTGTCACTAAATATTCAAACTGACAAAATTAATTATTCTTTAAGAGAACAGAAAGCTAAAGAATGAGGCTTACTTGTAAGAAATGGCAATGTTTGATCTGGAAATGTTCCTACAGCATAAAATACTGGAAAGATTTTTCTGTTTGTTTCATAAAATGCTATTTTTTGCTGAGCAAGAACATAGAAAGAGTGGATTCCCCTAGAGAAGGATGGAGAAGTTAAGGAGTTTTCAGCTCAAGAACTGAATTTTGTCTTTTATTTTTTACAACAGAAATTTAAACTTTTTTGTCTACAAGCCACTTGGCTCCAAACTAAAACTTTTCAATTGAGCTTTTATAAGTGAATCAGAAATGGAAAGCTCTTTGCATGAAAAGCCTGTCTGATGTTCAAACTGGTGCAGTACCATACCTTTAATATGGGATATAATTAAATGTGCTAAAACCAGCATAAAACACCTTTAAATACCTGCTTTACAAGTGATTACATTTGGGGTATTCTTTTACTAAGCTTATATTCTGAAATATTAATAAGAATTTCAGACTTACCTGAATGATAAAAAGTTGGATCCCAGCACTAGGGATGTAGACTGAGGTGTATATATGCAATTGACTTTGAGTTGGGCTTTGAAACATCTTAGCTGAGTTAAGAGGACTGATGTCACTGGGGCTTTTGCTTTTAGCTCTCACTGGAGCTTTAAAAAAATCATCCTGTCATTACTATAGACCATAGGAAATATTTGTATTGGAATAAGAGCAAAAAACCTTAATGTGATCAAAGTGGTGTGCTATAAAGGCATATATATGCTAGATTTCAGTAATCCACATATTTCACACAGGATACTCCTTCTCTGGTGATCAGTTCCAAGAGTTCTAGACCTGAGGCTCATATGAACTGGTGGCTGTGCTGTGTAAGGTGTAGTATCCTGTTAGTAGTAACATGCATTGACATCAACACTTGTGGTGGAAATACAAGACTGCAGAAAGTCTCCTCATGAAGGGAATATTCTTAGGGTGGTAGGGTGAACAGGTACAGAAGTGTGATGGTAATTTATAGATGCATTTTACAGGAGGAGACTGTGAGTAAAAACATGTAAGGTGATATGGGGCTGATTGGATTTCAGTGTATCTCTCTAGTAGCACTGCTTCTCTTTGGTATCTTTATTCCAAGTAGATATTAGGATCTTAAACTTCTATCTAAAATAGTGTATGTAGCTTCAGATAAAACTGTTACTAGAGGGAGAGGTAGCAGGAGGGAAAGGGAAGGGGAAAGGGGAAAAGGAGGAAGGGGCAGAGAAAAGAGAAGAAAAGCAGAGAGGAGGGACATTTAATGTTAACAGAACAGTATAGAAAATAGATCTCCCCTAAAATATAGTATCAGTCTGTAGATGCAAGTGAAACAGAAAAATAGCAACCAAACCAAAGGAAGAAACCCAAACAGGCAGAGAGGAAAGGAACAAGTTTAATGATAGAAGAAAAATACAGATATTGACAGTGGAAAACAGATAGAAGGGAGGTCTCAAAAGGATTAAAATATTGCTACTTCTGTTTCCAGGTAAATGCAGTGTAATGCTTTGTTGAGTTTTCCAATATATTTTTTCTTTACAAAATTTCCCATCATTTCCTGAATTTTAAGAGGGTCATTTTCAGCTAATGCAGTTAGAATCCTAATCCAAAATTTAAAGGGGGCAGTGGGTTTTTAGAGGTCCAAAATTCAAAGGAGTGATTTTTATTGGCTTGATTAGACTTTGACTCCAGTCTGCTTTCTGCAAGAAAACCAAATGCCTTTTTCTCAACATTGATTGCAGTTTGAGTTACCATTTTGCAACCAAACTAGGGAGATTTTGTTCATACTGGGAAATGTTTTCTTCTTCAAGATCCATAGTCTTGCTAAAACCCCCGTGATATAAATGACCTATAATCTGGTCTGTAGGTAGCTGAGGGGTACTGTGAACAAATAGAGCAACAAATTCTGCCACCTTTGTTCACAAAGGGATGCTTTAATCTTTAGCTTTGCACTTGTGGATGGATTTTGATACCCTTAGTTGTGTGAAACACCACCAGGCCACAGGACAGCTTACTGAAAAACAAGCTAAACAACTCAAATACAGCTCCTTGACTTCAGCAGGGCTGTGTATTCACTGCAGTAGGTTTCAAGACCAGTCTCTTAAGAGTTTTCTACAGTAGCAGTATTTCAATCCTTAGTCCTCAGTACGACAAGTAAAAGGTAAAAGTATAAGACCAGAGTAAAAAGATTTCAAGTGAGAAGAAGCACCATAAAGCCCCAAGTGAAAATAATGAAATGTGAATGAGAGACCAATAGGAAGACATGGTCATATTTCTCATTTTCTGTTAAGTGCTGATTTCTGAGGCATATACTACTCTGGTTGCAAGGATCAGTACTCTGGAATATGTGCATCCCTTCATTGCTCAATCACTATCACATTACATTGCAGCTGCAAAAGCCAGCTCACCTCTCCAAGTTCAAGAATTTGGATTGACTGGCTTCTAACTTGCTGGATTCAAGGCAAACTGTGGCTAAAAATACACCTGCACTTGGGATGTCAGGTTTCCCCAAAATGGGAAATCTTTAACAGTTTTTTCCACCTGTCTTTCCATCTCCTTTAGTCTTCAGAACACTCCAGCATCTCTTATAGCACGTTCTCTGTGAAATCACAGAGGCAATTTATTATTTTGGATCACAGCTGATCCACATGGCTTACAAACTAAATCCCTGGCTGGTCAATCAGATTCCTGTGGAAGGACCTTTGAGCCAAGACAGATTCTGACTGAATTCAGTGGGGCTCTGCACAGGCCAAAGGTCTATCCAGTTGTATTCTGCTAGTGATCAGTCAGAGTCTAATACTGTATCTATCTTATGCTACGTTAGTAATACATATTACTATGAATATCATTTAATAAGGCACTTCTTTTTTTAAAAAAAAAAAAGTCCTCAGATCCCTAGGTCATTAGAACACAGTTGGGGAGGAGGCAGAAAGAAAGCTCTTCTCTATGAATTTGACATACCAGGAATATTGCTTACTTTTGTTCCTGTGGTAGTAGTCCTGAAGCAAAAAACCTAGTGTCCTGCTTACTTAATCCAGTGGTATCTACTCATTGCAGGATGACCTGTGTATAAAGCATCTGCTCATATACTTCAAGGTGCTACAATTTGTATCTCTTTGGATTCTTTAAAAAAAGTTCTAATATTTTGGACCCAGATTTGAGGTGAAATATCTGAAATCATTAAGGAAGCTGAGGAATACTCCTGGCACCACTGTGTGCCAGGTTTCACCACTGCAAACACCTGACTGCAAGCAAACTGGACACTAAGTTTCAGCTCTAAGGTCTACTCTTCAATAATGGAGGGCTTCCACACCTGGGCAGTGACACCAGCTTTCTTTGCTGAAAACTTTGGCCTCGGAGCAGAAAACAAAGAGGACGTGGTGGTTTCTGGCTTAGAAAATGCAGAGTAGGAGGTGGGTGAATAGGATTCATTTAGTGGGACAGAGGCGTTTGACTGGAAGGATGGCTGGGAGCTGTAGGCTGGCACAGAGTACACTGAAGATGCCCGGGCAGTGGGAGGAGACCCAGCACTAGGTGGTCGGAAAGGCAGAGCTTGCTTTGAAGTGGGCAGCTTGGATGTCTGCTTAAGAGCAAGGCTTTCCTTAGTACTAGGAGGTTGAAAAGTAAATAAAGAAGCATCGAGCTGATATGGTTGATGTTTCATGATATCCAAAGCATTGAGACTTTTCTTAGGTTTTCTTTTTGTGTTTTTGGCAGCAGCAGTAGACTTAGAGGAAGGCTTGGCAGCAGCTGGAGGATAAGATGGGCAGTGGATGGGGTTGTAAGCAACAGGTGGAGGTGCTCGGACATTAGATGAATATTTCCAAGAAGCTGGTAAAGATGGGGTTGGAGATGGGGCTCGTGCCATGTTTGCCTGCACAGTCTCTGAATCTACCACGTACTTCTCCATTCGAGAGTGCCTTCTGGCAAATAGCTGTGCTCCTTTCCCACTCATGGCTGGTGGCATCTCAAAGGGTGGCTTTGCTTCTCCAGCAGTCGGGGTGACTGGTGTTGTCTTGGGTGTATGGTTCGGACTCGCTACGGTCGCCTGAGGCCCTTTGAAAGGACCGGCTAGGTTGAGAGTATTTGGGGGATGGACAGGAGAGTGAGGATACTGTGGAGATTTAAGTGGTGGAGGATATGCTGCCTGAGGTGAGGCTGGTGCTGGGAAAGAAGGAGCCTTGTTAGGAGCCACAGCTGAAGGTGACCAGACTGGTGAAACTGGAGTACCAGCAGCAGGAGAGACTTTGAGTGACGGCTTTGGAGCAACAGGAGGAGGAGCCTTTTGTTTAGCTGCTTGAGTCTGCATAAAATTGCAGGCTTCTGCTCCCAAACTGAGGTAGTCTTCTTCAGGTCCTGACTCAAAACCAGCTCCGGTGCCTTTTTTGCCCTCAGCGTTGTGTACGAGGGACAACAGGGCAGGGTTGGGACTGACTTTGGGTGCATCTTTGAAAGTGAACATAGGTTTTGAAGTGCTTCTTCTCTTTGCTTCTTGCAGGATCCCAGTTCTTTTAGCTGGCACCGAGATCCTTTCATCCCTGGACGCTATGTGTTCTGTTGGCTCAGTGGGTGCCCACATGGCCGGGGCAGTTCTGCTGGCTACAGGAGCTGAAACAGGTCTGTAGAAAGCCTCAGGTGGTGGGGTAATAGAGCAGTAAGGAGGGGGTGCTGGTATATCTGAAAGGGGACTAGTGACATTCCTTACGGGTGAGAATGGGGCAGCTGCTCTGTTTTGAACAGCAGAAGAGAAGGGCTTAGCTGTTTTATTCAAAGATGCTGCTTTTTGATCTTCAGAGGACTGAAAAGAGAGGTTCGTGTCTGGTGCTAAGCCAAAGCCATTGTGTTGGACCGTTTTGCTGTGATTCTGGCTCACTTCAGTGTAGCTTTTGCTCACACAAGTCTGCTGGCTTGACATCTCTTCTGCTTTGCTTTGGTACACCGAAGAGCTCACTTTCTGGAAGCTCTCTGCCACAGTGGATTCCTGCTGCTCCACCGTGCGAGCCTTCGTCTCCTCCTGCTCGGCTGTGATCTGATCCATCCTCTGCCTCCTCCTGGCAAACATCAGGGCCCCTTTGCCCGTGCTCTCTGGAAGCGTCTGCATCTCCTCTCCACTCTTTGTCTTCTTTTCAACCTCGAGTAGGCCGCTGTCCCAGTCGAACGTCACCACCTTGCTGTCGTTGTCAGAGAAGAAATCTTCATCTATTTCCGACTCGCTCGTTGCCAGCAAACTCACTTCAAAGGTGTTTTCCTTGTCCCCTTCTTCACCTTCACCTTCTTCACCCTCGTCTTCGTCACGCTCTAACTCCCCTGTGCCGTAGCTGACTAAAGTGTATTTCCTTGCCCTCTGACGACGCTTCTTGAACATCAACACCCCCTTGGAGTTGGGGTTGGGAGCTGCTGTCAGCAGCAGTGCAATGCTCTTACATTTGGATTTGGCTTCTTTGACCTGTTTCTCCGACAGGCTCTCGCTCCGCCGGAGCCCTGTGGAAAGAATCAAAGTGTGCACTTAGCTGCATGCAGCCCACAGAGATAGGACACTAACAACGAGTACTTCTGCATTTGTCTGCACTGAAATTTACCCACTGTCCCCTTCCCTCACTTTAAAACATTGCTTTTCTACGTGGAGGTCATTATGCTTAAGTTTTTTCCCACAATACCAACTGTGTTTTAAATTCCATCCCCGGCATTCCTTAGAGTCACACCCGTGGAAGTTCAAAGGCTACATCACTTTCATTAGCACTTTCTTAGTTCAGCAGGAGTGTTATGAGTGTCTTCATTTCTGGTGTTCTTGATTTTTATTCCCATAAGTAATCTCAGCAGAAACAGGCTGATGATATTTTCCAATTTATTCCATTTCTGTGGGCTGGTATTTCCCAAGTGTTTGATCACAGTTCCTGGGCTTTCAGCAGACATTCCCAGCCAGCCTGGCCCAGGACTGCTTAACATCTGAGACCAAATGAAACTGAGAGTATTCTGTCTGATGGTGGTAGCAGCTCCTTGCATTTATATGTTTGTTTTACTCACACGAATTACAAAAAGTTGCTAAAAATCAGTATACTTCTATGTATTAGCTGGTGAAAATAAAGTTTACAGCCACCAAGGCATACATAAAAGCTATACCATTAACTTTTACCTTGGAAGACAATGAAACCCATGGCACTCAAAGAAAGCAGGTTTTAGTCTTTTAACAAGTGTTACTTGCCCAAAACATAATCCAAAATTGCACAGGATAGAACAGCTCCAGAACATTTCTTTGGAAAATGTGTCAAGAATGAATACACACTTTGAGAAATCCATATTTCTCAGAGCATACATTATTGGTTTGCATCAAGTCATGTGGAACATGTAAAGCTGATGGATGCACTGCCCATCAGCATGACTGCTTCTGTGTTATGTGACATGGAGAATGTGCCTCACAGGGCAATGCTGGTCAGGTGGTGTCCCTTTTTCTTTACCTTCCTATTTTGCATCTCATGAGTGACAGCCTCAAGAGCTTCTCCCTTTAAAAAAGCTAGAATTTAAAGCTGTTCCTCCCTGAATCAGTGGTGCCCTTCCAGTTAATTTCCAAAAGAAAAACTGTGCCTCTGATCTACAAAAATAGAACAGTAAATTATTTCGTATCTTTTGCTAGCAAAAAGAAAACTCTTTAAAGCAAGCCATGTGATGTATTTTCTATTACTGATCCTTTTAGCCATGGCAGTAGATGGAGTCTGATACTTCTCCTATTAAAGACAATTGGAGTTTTGCCATTATGCCAGATGACAGCATGACTTGACCAATGGTTCTCACAAGACCCTATAAAAGAGAAAAGAACATGGCACCCGAGGCAGCAATTTGTGGCTTTGGTTGTGAGAGGGACAAATCACAAAATCCTTGAAATAGTCACTGAAGATTTTTTCCACAAGCTTTCTTGTTGGAGAGCCTCTGCAAACAGAAAGCACATTCAGCTCTGCACTTTCCAACATGCTGCATCCCAGTGAGGGATTTTGGGGCTTCAGCAGGTACACAAACAGTTCTGTGGAAAGCAAGAGTTGAAACTTCTCATTTCTCATTACTTAATCAATAGTTGCAAAAGATGGCAGAAGAAATGTCACCTGTTCAGGTAAATATAGTCTCATTATTCTTTTCAGAGAAAGTTTTGCAAAAGAGATCAAACACCTCTAAAAAAATGTTCTTCTCTAGCTGCATTGAAACTTCTGATTTTGCAAAACAAAATGCATGTTATTTGCTGTACAGATTATTCTGCTGTGCTTGGAGGTGTTCTAATGTGAAATAGGATTTTACTACTACTACTACTAATAAATAATAGATTAAATCAGCAGTTCCTGAGGATAATGACCTGCCACTAGATTAGAAGGAATTAAGGTTGTCACAGCTGAGATGGGAAAAGGACAAAATCTGTGTCCTGCCTTAAAGAAGAGCACATCATGTAGCTCATTCTTTGTCCTTTTGCCTTATTAGAGAGGCACTGTGAGTGATTCTCTTAAAAAGACAGGCACAGTCCCACACTTGGTCCTAACTTTGCAGCCAAAATGTAAAGCATGTGCACTTTTCTTTTATGCCTCATAAAAATCTGTGGATTGCATACAGACACTTAGGCATAAGTAACTGCTTAATCCACTTGCCAATAAGATAGAAATGGTTATCATGCTAAAAATATGCTTACAGAGGAATTAGCAGTGGGTTAGCAGACTAATTCCAACACTGCATATGAAATAGCTTGTTGCTACAATATATCACTGCACACATTCAAGCACCTTTGACATACTGCTACTAAATCCCCAGACAGGATTCTTAACATTGTTGGGAAAGAGCAAGCAACCAACAGAAAGGTCCCAAGTGGATAGAATAATAAATAATGAATAAAGAAAGAACAGGTACCTAACACTCATTGAATTAATATTGGTTCCAGTTGCAAGTTTACTTTTATGTCAACTTTTGGGCTGTGTTTTGAAGCTGACCTCTGGGTATGGGAGTCAGAAGAAATAACATGTTCACTTTACAGTCTGCAGAAGACTGGCAAAACTGAAAGGATCAAGTAACAGTTATACACATGCTAGTGTCTGTCAAAATCTCTTCTGCAGGCAGCATCAAGCTTTTCTGCTAGCCCTTTTTATTAACTTTTAAGAGCAGTGGCATGGCTTTGATTTTAAATGATGCAAATGACAACCCAAAGCTTTTGCTATAAAAGGAGAAACCCACGGGAATCACTTAGACATCTGCAAGCAACCTGCTTTTTTTGTTGTTGTTAATATATATTAAGAGACCAGTGGAATTCAGCCCTTTCTGGAGATTTAAATATTGTTACTTGGACAAAGTAATGAATTAATTTTGATATGGAAGTCTGCTAAGCACAGTTAAGGCATGGGTATACATTTGGCTCATCACCAGCAGCACTGCATTACACCCAAAAATATATCTAAAGCAAGAACAGAAAAATTGTTTAAAAGAAAAAGAGGGAAAATTAGAAAACTGAAGAAAAAAACCCTGAACTCTTTTTTCTTAATGCATTCTAAATTCTGAAATCACATTTCAAGCCACAAAAGAGACTCTGAAGCAGTGCAAATGATTAGATGGGACATACTTACTTGCGTGCCTTGCCCTGTGCTTGAGAGGTCTGTGATCCCTTTCCGAGTGCTGGTTGTCTTCTCCCTGCTCTGTGCCTTCTGATGTGGTTGCAAAGGAGAGGAGGGAAGGAGGTGCTTCTGACTGCCCTCCTTCCACTTGAGAATCAACACACCCCCTCTCAGCTAGAGACCTGGGTGCTTCCTTCTCCCTGTCCGAGCAGTCGAGGATCACCTCCACCCTGGGCAGAGATGGAGCTGCACCTGGGATCCTCTTGACCTCTTGGCCACTAGCAAACTGGACTACTTTGCTTGACCACTGGATGTTTCCCTCTTTCACTCCCAGGGGAATTGTGATCACAGGGCTAGTCCCATCTTGTTGGCCACTGGGTCCTCTTCCTGAAGGGGGGCATTTTTCTGCCCCTAAGAGAGTCACAGCAGGAGCTTTGGTGCCCTTGGGTGCATCATTTGAGAGGGACAACTGCAGCTCAACCATAGCACCTGGCCTTCTCTCTTCTGTCTTCCCTCTGAGAGCAGCCTCATCTGTCACGACCACTTTGGGGGTGCCTATCACTTTAGGAGTGATTCTGTGGCTTTGTGTGCTCTCTTGTTTGCTTTCAGCAAAGTCTGTGTTGCTTTCTCCTGCTCCCTGGTGAGTCTTGCTGTATATCTCTGTGATGCATAAATCTCCATGGGTTATCTCTCTGGCTGTGTTAATTTGCAGTGTAGTACTCTCTCTATAATCCTCATTTTTTATGTTCTCTTCTTTTCCATTTTCTCTTTCAGCACTCAAGGTTTCATTTACTCCATTGGAGGATCTGCACGTACATAAACAATACAAGAAATTAAGCTGCTGTAAGCACAGCAATTGTAAGTACAGTTACAAAAGCCATTTCTGTACAGTATTTACCCCCCTACATTAATCCTGGTACCTGCTAGCAGCTCCATTTAAGTAGAAGAATTTTCCCAGAACATAGAGGTGCTAAATTGAAGCATTTTTGTATCAGTTCATTAAAAATTCCTGCAGTAGAACTATGATCCTACTACCATCCTTCTTCAGTGTTGAATTCTATCATTCCTAACATCAGTGTGCTTCCACAGACACCTTTCTGTTATCAGTGCTTCCAGACAAATGCTGCTGAGACTTCTGGAACAACACATCCTCAAATTTCACATGTGCATGAGAAAATTAACACCAGACAACTGGTTAATTTTAGGTTCTGTGGCTACTACTACAACTGCTTTAGGTGTCATCCTCACATGTAGTTTCTCTCTCAGATAATTTAGTCTCTAATGAGTAGATAAGTACAGGGTGAGGGTCAGAGGGAAGGGAATGAATACTTAAAATACACATTCAAAGAATTCCTGTGAGGATCATCATCCTTATATATAATGAAATAATTAAAACATTCTGGGCCTATTCCTGTCATCCAGTGTATAGGGCAGTGAAGCCATACAATAGTTCCTAGTTATGAAAAAATACTCATTTCTAACTGGCAAATGTTCATTTGACATCCTGAAGCCAATGTATACCTCACTGTAGCTCCCTTTCTTATTTCCCCTGGCCTAGTTAGGCTGTTTTACTGGTGTTAGGACCCTTGGTGTACTCTCCAGCCTCTTCTTTCAGTACTCTGGTCCATACTGAGTAAAAAGTATTAATTAATTAATTAAAGTATTAATTCAAGAGGAAACTTCTTTTTGTACAGGAAGGCTGCAGCATGTTATTAAGGCTTTCTGTTGGCTAGAAGATAAGCAAAACACTTTTCAAGTGAGGGAAGCTGTAGGTATTATGGAGATTTCTGAAATCAAAACAGGTCCTGGGTGTTCTGAGACTTTGAAACCCCCTACAAAGCAAGGCTTGAAGAAGCAACAAAAGAAATAAATCTGTCAGTGCATGGAAGAAATTTCAATACCACGTGCTTTTCTAGCCATGCAGTGTACTGTTTGTCTGCCTCAAATAGCAAAAACTGTGTAACATCCATTAAATCATATATGGAGCTTCAGAAAGGTCAGACAGATTTTAATTGAAGTTGCTCCTTGTGAGTGCTGCTGGATTCCATCATATTGTGCTGTTTGGCCAATCAATTGTACTGCTCTGAAGTACAGATAAATTACAGAAATCTGTAAACATTTCCTTGTAAGATATGAGGCTGGGGCCTGGGCCAGCTGAATGTTAGCCTTTATTGGGAGCTGAGTGATTGTGTGTATGTGTGAGAGAGAAAGATTTCCCCCTTAAAAGGCCCTTGCTACTTATGGATATACTTCTACTCTATATAGACATCAATGTGTATCCTTGTGTTGAGAAGCAGAATGCTGGGTCTGATCTCTTTTGTCATTTAAGATTCTGTTTTGTCAAGTTATTATATTTGTTTCAGGTCTTTCCAGCTCACTGCAGGAGCACCAGCCCTGGTGTAATTCCAGGAAGGAAGCAGAACTCATGGAGTCAGCACGGCAGGGTTTGTCTCAGAGTCATGTTTTACTCCCTACATGGTGCATTTCATTTTGGTATGCATGGAGCACACTCCCTGCTTCCCCCTAGAAAAGTTCTTTCTAGACTCAGCAGTAGCCCAAGTGTTGCTAACCCTGATGTGTGAAGTGCAGGCCAGAGTTTCTGTTTCTGTCCCCAGCCTCAACATTTCCCAGATACATCTGTTCAGCATTTGTCAGGAAGGTCAGTAAGATGCTCCCCCACATGGCATCTGGAGAGTGCCCACCCTGCAGGGTGTCTCTTGCCTCTGATTCTCTAAACCAAAGATTTTTGTGGGCACTGCTTGTCAGTGACTGTGGTTTACAGGGGATTGAGAAACTTTTGTAGACATCAAAGGCCAAGTAGTATTTGAAAAACTACTGAGCTATTTTAGAAGCTTAATTTTCCACCCAGAGTTTTGCAAGAGCAGAATTAGGCCAACTCTGCCTAAGAAAGTCTCATCCTTCATGCAAGTAGTTTAGGCACTTTTGTCAGAAGCTTCCCAAGCAGAAATGTTCTTCCCTGCCAGTGAAAAGTGCTTGGATGTAAAGAACAGCATTGGAACATCATTTTAATTAGGCATTATTTTTTTCTTATGATTTCTAGCATTTTTTTTGAGATAGATGCTAAGAAGTGGTTACTTAGGAAAGGAAGGATTTGCTTATTGTTGCCCTCAGAAAATGAGAAGACACTTCCTGAAAAATCCTGAAAAATCCTTCTGGTAGTAGTGCTGAGAGAGCTACAGCCCACAGAAGAGGTGGCATGGGAGAAGTGTTTCAGTTTATTCTCCCTTACCCTGCAAGATACTGACTGGAGGTGCTGGGAGTTTTGGGAGATAGGCTGATGAGAAGAAATTCCAAGATTCTCATGGTGAATTGCTTTAGAACATTTTTATCACTTTCAGAGTGTTGAGCAACTAAAAAAAATCTGGCAGACACGCTTTCATTCCATGAAACACTGAATTCTGTGGTCTAAGCACTCTGGTTTTGTTCTGATTTTCAGGACGTGGCAGTGGAGTGAATGGAGGATGTGCTGTTAACTTGCAGCTACAGAGTTAGTGTGTCCTTCAGACCAACTGAAATATCAGTCATAGACCAGCAACAGGCAGAAGTCAAAGCATATGGAGCTATTTCTACAGCTGCAAAGAAGACAGCTGGGCAGCCCCAAATACCATTTTTACAAGTGCAGCTCCAGTAGTCATGCTGTGAATTAAAAAGGAGAATGCAGAGAGCACGTGAGGAGCATTCAAATGGTGCACTGCTGAACCAGAAACAAGAGCTATGCACTCTGCAGAAGGTAAGCTGCAACCCTCAGCTATCACAGCTGCCCTGACCTCATCACACTGCTCCATTACTCAGCCCCAGACAACATGCACAGACAGGCCAAGCAAAATGTCTGTCTTAAATAAAAGGAGTACTCCTTGAGAGCATCTTGTTTGCAAGGCAGATTGTAACTTTCAACTACTAGACACTTGAAGGAAGTTCTTTTGCACAGGTTGCAGAAACCACAGAGGAATTTCACATGCTGTTTAGACATCCCTGATAAAAAGAGACAAGTGCCTTTTTTTGCACCAGAGCCCTTTCAGCCTTTCCAGCCACACTGCTCTGATAACTGTTGTGATGGATCTTGACCCCTTCCATCCTCCTGGTCCTGCCTGTGGGAGAGCAGATACAGGGAACTGCAGTAGCTCAGGGGGAAGGAAGCCATAATTCCCTATAAGGCATGTGAAAATCTCAGGTCTTCCTCTTCTTACCCAGACTGAAAGCACTTCAGCCTTCATGCTGTGTGAGGAGAATGTGCTTTCTGAGGTGATCCTGAGCTCCAGATGGCATATCCTACACTGATGGCAATTACAGCATGGATTGCTGTGCAGTGAGCAGCAGTGCTGGCTTGCTTCTAAATTTACAAGAAGTTTGAAGCTTCTTAGAGGTGACTGAAAGTTACCATCACTATTTTATAAAGGGAGAAGCTGAGAAAGTTCTAAGTGACTTGCCCCACCTCATCTAGGGAAGTGATAACAGATACAGAAATAGAATCCATGATTTCCAGACCCTCTTCCCCCCCCCTAACACATTTTGCCACCCAAGAAGACCATTTGCCATGTCATCATCAAGGCATATCTGTGTAACACACTTTCTCCATCTCTACAGCCTTTGCTTTTTGTAAGCCTCACTTCCATATCTATGGGGAATAACAACACTTCACTGCTTCAAAGGGGTGGAAAGGATAATTGAATTTAAGACTCTGGAGAATGCAGATCTGGTAGAGGACACCTTGTAAATATTAAGAATACTTAATAATAAGTAAAATTGTTAAATTTGGAGACTGTGCTCTTAATTCTGTGCCTGAACTGTGCTGTTTAAATTAAATACATTAATGCATTCAGCTCAAATACTCTGTCTTCCCTCCATTTTCCAGTGAGACAAGCAGAGATCCAGACATTAATAAGAGGACTATCAGTTCACAGTATAAGTCTGTAAAACAAGTGCATTCAAAAATCATCATTTTCCATGTGGTTCACTGAGCAGAATTGCACCAAAGCATTCTGAGCATTCCTGTACCTCTTGATAAGCATCTGCAGGACGTCAGTCAGGTTTTCCATCAGAACAATAACTTCAGCATAGGTTAAGTCTCCACAGGGCTTGCCATTGATAGACACCACCTCATCTCCCTCACACAGTCCAGCCTTAGCTGCTTTGCTCTTGCTGCGAACCTACAGTGAGCCAAAAACAAATTCCAAATGGTGCAATTAGTGTTCATTTGAAAACAGCAGAAACCATGGCCTCAACTTACTTTTGTCTGTACAAAAGGAAAAGGATCAGCAATATTGAGCAGAAACAAATTTCAAGTAACACAAATTAATAACTTGTCCCACTTGAGGTCCTGTTCTGTCCAGTATTAACAGTGCAAAAGCTTCTGCTTTACTGAGCTTGAGAGCTGGATGGCAAACAGGGTGGGTTTGTTTTTTTCTTTTTAACAGGGAGACAGAGAAATCTGGGACAAAAATGAATTGATCAGAGTTTGGCAGGAATTTTAAAAATACTGTTAATTTCTCCCCAAATTAAAGGCTACTGGAGCTGAAATCTCTGCCAAGATTTATAAAGAAGAGTGTATAACTTCAGGCTCCTCTGGGCAGAATGTCAGAGCATGTAGGCATACAGACTTCTGCTAGAATAGGTTCAGTTGCCAAACTATAAACATCTGGAGATCCTAAATCCATGTTTAGTCATCTGATAAGTGCCCTGATTTATTACAGTTAAGACACACCTCCTCTAGTTTAGCCTCCCCTGCTAAGCACTCATTCAAGAATCTTGTGCAGCTCAGTTTTTGCTGTTTCACTTCTTTTTCCACAGGCAGCATGTTACAACTTTTCATAAGCTTTGTATAACAAAACCTAGACAGCTTGAACAGCCCTCAAGGTATGCCATAGACTTGACTGCTATTTTTAAAGTACATATTTGGCAAACTGTGTGTTATATTAACCAGGATGCTTGCAGGAGTCTATTTTAGAATGACACAAACACATAAAAGGGTCCTGGGGTTTTTTGCTCTCAGTCTTCTACCTGTTGGTGTGAGTACTTTGACCTTATATGATATTCCTTAGTAATTCTCATAGCATTTGCTTGAAGATTTTTGAAGCAGCAGTATTGCTCTGCCACACTCAGAGCAGCAGACTCAGTCCCCACTGACTCTAGGAAAGCTGCACATAGGTTTGAGGGTGCAGCTGACCCACAAACTCATGGAATTATCTCAGTATACTGGTAGACCACTGGGTTGGTGCCCAAGACACATAACTGGAGGCAATTTTGAAACAACTGGAGTCAGGATGACAAGTGGAACAAGGAGTGAGACTGCATATATTCTCTGGTGGGGCCATAGATCTTCATCATTTCATTTTATACACACCCATATGTCATATGATGGTTTTTTGAGCAGTGAAGAACCAGAAGCCTAGTGCATACAGAAGCCAGTTGCTACCTTGCAGAATTAACATTTACAAATATGGAGTGGTATGCTGCTCTGTTTAGCTACCCTTAGACAAGAGTATAAACATCCTCATACTTTGGGAAGAAATGACACTTTAAACTGAGTTCAGAATCTTTTGCTTCATATATGTGCTAGGATTTAGGCTGAGGTTGTGTTATTGTGTTGGGTTTTTTTTAAATAGGAAGGTAAGCTATTAAAATTTTACAAGACATCTTAGGTAAGTATTTATATGATAAATAATAATAAAATAATATTTTATTATATGTAAGTATTTAGTATGGCTGCTTGGAATTATTTAGAGTGATCCTTTTTCAAAAATCATGTAAACAGCAACATGTGAACCTTGAAATAGCCTAATGTGATATGTAGATTTTGAGAAGAAAACTCCTTTCTGTTTCTTCATTAGGTGTCTGAGAATCTGGGGTCAGTTCTGTCATAGATTAAAATTACAGCTGTCTCAGGAGAGAACCCATTATCCATCCTATAGTATCAAAATATGTCAAAAAGCAAAGTACAAATGTACCTCCTTGATTGGTCTTGAGTATCCCCCTGCCTCCCAAATGTGAACAATGCCTATATAAAATCATGTTAGGATTATCCTTTTTATTTTGGTGTTTCTATTGTAGGAAAAAAAGGGAGGAGAGAACACTGACAAAAAAAAAAAAAAAGAGTAAGGACAGGCTGTATAGTAAATTACATCAGTTTTTTTGCCAGGGTGGAAATACACCATCATCATTTTTGTTATTTTAGCCTCAGGATATCACCAAGTTACTCAGCAATATGCAGTCTGCCTTGCCAGGCAAGCTGTGCTTGGTTCTCATTTGGTTTGTTTGTCTTCATTGGAAACCCACAAAAATGAACAAACAATTTACTCATGTAAACCAAAGCTTTTCAGACTTCTGGGGGAAAAAAGACAAAAAGAAAAGAACAACAACAAAATCCCATGAAGAGTTGTGGAAGGCAGGGTCTTCCTCGTGAAGAGGAAGCCCAGGCTTCCTCTGTTACTTGGTTCTCCTGTCCTTTTTGGGCTGGAGTTTTTTCTTTAGGAAGGGAAAGTGTTTTTTTTTTTTGCTGTGAAATTTGTGAATGAGCTCTAGCTACTGGAAAAATATCTTTGTAAACATGGTAGGTTTTCAATGCTGACAGTACTGGTGTAGCAAAGCAAAACTCAGTCTGTGCTGTTGGTGCTGAACCTGTCAAGACACCAGCTGCTCCTGGGGCATTTTGAAGAGTTTGAGCCCATTTTCCTCTGCTGCTGCTTCTATTGCTTTTCTGCTCCTCCTTAGGCAGGACTCTTCCTTTTTATGAAGTTATCCATCATAGGCTTGTTAGAATTATTTGGTTCTCTTCCAATCACAAAATTTCCAATGAAAGAACAGTGGAAATACTCTGAATTCCAGAAGTTTTAAGGAAATCATAAGTGTTTTACAATCATTGTGCAACTTGCAGCAGTTCTGACCTTAGAAAGTGCTCTGCATGCTCTGCCCAAAAGGAGTTTTTGGTTTCTACATTAAATTGTTGTACATGAAGTACAACAGATTAGAAATTACAGATTATTCTGAGCTATTTGTTACAATCCTCTCTGTTTTCAGGTGTTTGGATTGCTATTGCTAGAGGAAGTGAGGAACACTTGGACAATTTACCTGAAGTATGGAATGTATTTTTGTTTCCAGATTGCTCCTCTCTGCAGGATTTCCCACTATCAGGAGTGCCCCTTGCTGCTTAAAATGTCAAGTGCTGAGCAATTCCTCATTCCTCATTCTTAAAGGGGGCCCAGGGGAAAGCTGGGGGAGGGACTCTTTATCAGGGAATAGAGTGATGGGACAAGGGGTAACAGTTTTAAACTGAAGAGGGTAGATTTACATTAGATGCTAGCAAGAAATTCTTTACTCTGAGGGTAGGGAGACACTGGAACAAGTTGCCCAGAGAAGATGTGAATGCCTCATCCCTGGAGGTGTTCAAGGCCAGGCTGGATGTGGCTTTGAGCAACTTGGTCTGGTGGAAGATGGTCCTGCCCATGGCAAGGGGGTTGGAACAAGGTGATCTTTTAATGCCCCTCCAAACCCAAGCCTTTCCCAGGCAAAGGGAGTTCTGTGGATCAGTTGTCCACCTTCATTATAGTTTACTACTTAATTATGGCAGCTGCAAACTTTACCAGCAGTGATTTAGTGTTTTCTTCTAAACTGATGGTTAAACATCAGTAACAAAGGGTGAAGGATGTTTAACAAGGCTATGTCCTTTGGCTGCTGTTCTGCCCCTGATAAATAATAATTTACAGTTTAAGGTTACCTTGTCAGACCCAAAAGCTAGCCAGCTTTTAAAGCAGTGGGTTTTACAGACACAAAAACTAGCCAGCTTTTAAGGCAGTGGGTTTTACTACAGTAGCAAACTGCCCTTAGACATCTTGCCATCATCAATAATTATTTTACTTATTTTTTTTAATTGGAAAAGACCTTTAATATCATTGAGTCCAATCATTAACCATATGTCTTGCCATCATTAATGCAGAAAAGTGTTAAGAAATATCTATTAAATAGTTCTTTTAAAGAAAATATTAATTAACCTTAACCTTGGGATTCCAACCCTTAATCTGCACAGTCATTTCAGTCTCACCATTAACTAAAGGATTAGTTGTTATAATGGGATTTTGTTGTGCAGTGTATTATCTAATGCTCTGCTGAATTTAGCATTGTTGAAGTAACTAGCAGGATTTGTTCAAAATGTTGTTAATAACTTTATTTAAATGTTGCTGGTGTTGAGGTCTTTTAAATGTTTCTCCATAAAATTGGTGACCTATTTTCTCTTTGGAAAAAAAGAATCAATCCAGGCCTTCCCATGAAACAGAAATTCTGGATTTAAAAAAAAAAAATAAATCTCTAAGTGGGTTCTATGCACCTGCCACTTGACATGAGTTTCTGCATGTGACATTAAGACCATTTGTTTTACTGGTTGATAGATCTAGGCTTGCTGTTGACTTGTGTGTTATTAATGTCCACGAGCAGTTGCCATTCAGCTCTTGAGCTCACTCTGGGTTCTCAAGCCCAAGGAATTAGTACCCAGAGAGCAGTTTGCTAGGCATTAAATCTGCCCATACAACAGAGAGATTTCTGTTACATGGTTAAGGTGCAACTCTTAATCCAGAGGAACAATCCTATCTTCACAGCTACTGCCTTGCCAGATGACCCACCTACATTGAGGAATGTTTCCCATAGTTCAGCTGGGTTTGTCTAAAATTCATCACTTTAATTCTGTGCTTGTGAAGGTCATTGGTGACACGTGGATTGTAGAGATCATGACATGATCAGATAGACAGCTGGGAAAATCCAAGGTCAGGAAGTACTTCATTTTCCTGGTCCACATGTCAGGGTAATAAAACAGCTGCAGTTGGTTGTCAGACCTCATGCCCATACATGAGGAAAAATGAATTATTTTTGTGTTCTTAGTTTCCCCTTTGAATATGTATGTAAAGAAAAGCTAGTTGTCAGTAGATTAAAAGATGAAGATGAGCAGCTAGGAAAGAATCATCAGATCTTCAGAAAGGGAATTGGAGCCATTGGCAGATTTAACTGAGCAATGGCAGAATAGTGTGGGAGTTCCTTGAGAGGTTTTCAAAACCATATCATTAGGAAATGTTCTTGCCTAGAACTCCAGTCTGGGCTTTGTGTCCACATCAGTTCATTGGATCTAAACTGAAGGCCTGGCATCTTTGGCAGGCCAGAGCTCAAGCTTAGGGATTAAATTTTAAGTGAGCTGGGATATATGCTGTTGAGATAACACAGTGTCATAGACTAAGGTTTGAGTGGAATAAGCAGTTTGCATTCTCTTTACACTGAATTGTCCCACTAGGCAATCTCATTTCCTTCAGTCTCAGTCACAATAAAAGCCACAGTGTCAAATGTCCAGACAGAGCAAATGATGAAGAGTGTGAGATCCAGGCCCTTCGTATCTCCTCTCAATGTATGGGCACACAGTAAGGAGCTCTGTCCCTAAAGCATGTTAGATGTCAAAGCTGGATTGCTGTGAGTTTAGCCTGTATAAATGTAGAGTGTATAATTTTCTATATTTTATCTTTCAAGTCACTGTGTGCCATGCTTTGGGGAGTGTGTGTAGAATTTGCACAGTAAGGCTAGACCATGCAAATATCTGTTAATGAATTGGGTTAAACAAAGATGCTTCTGAGCTATCTCCTGAATGCTTTTCCTGAGAGGAAGCCTTGAATGATGAAGTATCTTTGGCTTGTAAGATAAGCACAAAAATATTTCCTGTCACCAAATGCTTCCCAGTAGCAGGATAATGCTATTGGGAATTTGGCAGTTCAGCACGCTCTTTTCTGCTCCTGCTCTTAAGGGAAGGCTCCCAGACACATCCATTGCTCTAGAGCTGCCTTTTATCTCTCTCTGTAGAGCTAATTATATTTCTAGATGGGCTTTAGGCTGACAACATTAGAGCAGAAAATAGTTAATATGTTCAGACTGTACTATCTATAGGTGTTGGTTTCCTTATTGTTCAACTCTCTCCAGGCAGTCCTCCTGTGGCACTATACATGTGATAACAGATTTCTTGAGTGCACTGGTTCTGTTTTTAACTGTTGTCTCCTCCTTCCCATCATGTGACAACGTTCAGAAAGGTTCAGTTCTCTTTGTAGGATATTTACCAACTAGAGTTTGGTCCAACTCCTTGCACATACTGTTGTGGGAGGGTTAGAGAACAAATTTCACCATTTATATGTTGACAGAGCACTTGTGCCATTTGGAACCAGAGAGCAGTCTGATCTCAGTGAAAAGAAAAGCCTGCTCAAATTCCCCCAAGCTTTGCCTAATGTACCCCTGTATCATCTTGCTAGGGGTTGCCTTTCTCTGGCAGGAACCCAAAGTTAGCAGCTGAAGAAGGGGTGAGATAATGACCTCTGAAATATTGAGCTGGTATGCTGGCGACGCAGCACATTTCCCAGTAGTGACTTTGGGTACAGCACTTACAGCCTCTTACTCATTTTGCACATCTAGTGTGTAGCCTGACTGTGGATTATCCTTTCCTGGGGTGTGCTACTGCATATTTCTAACTGATGTGTCAAAATGGATGTGGTGGTTTTCCTTTTAAGCAGTGCTGCTGGTGAACTGGTAAGCACGTGACGAGGGGAGGAATGGAGCCATTGCCTCTCAGGAGTGTGGCTGTGCACTGTCTGCTTTACTTCCATTCCCCTTTTCTTCTTGGTCTGCTTGAGCAGTGACTTTTGGCTTATTCTTAATTCCTAACCAACTTTGATCTCTCCAGGAATATTGTTGCTATGTTTTCATTTCTTTCCCCCTGTGCAGAGAGATAATTGAAGATTGAATTGTCAATACTTCTTTGGGATTGAGAAAATAATGCATCTTTACTGAGTGCTTTTGTACATAGGTAGCATCAAAAGTCTTTTAACTACAGGATAACCTAAAGAAAATGAAAATCTGTGATGATAAGGTTAAGGGAGAATAAATATAGAATAAAAATGGAGTACAATAGACAGACCCTGTGGTAAGGAATTCCACTGCCTGGTCTTGGGCTGAATTTTTGTCACTGATCCAGCAGTGGAGCAGCATTATCAGTATGGTGCTAAGACCATGCACTAGTAGCACATTTCTTGTACAAAATTGCAATCAAAGGACAGGTAAATGAAAGGTGAAAAACAAAACCTGCCATCTGAAAATACTCACCTGTTGGTAGTGCTAAGATAGTAATCAGGTATAGACACCCTGCCACAAAGTGAACAGCATTTCTAGCCTGGACTTGCTGTTGCTGGTAGAAAGCAGCAAAGGAATTTCAGAAGTAACTGAAACTAAAAAGCACATTCAGACCTGCATTTGGTTCTTTAAAATAAGTAAATATTTGTCTGTTCCTTCCCACAAGTGAGATGGAAAGGGAAAAAAGTGGCCATATGCTTCCTCTTTGCTTAACTGAGATAGATGATACAAGACATATTTTAATCCATTCTGTTGAGTTAGTACCACACAGTGCAGTGCTGTAAATCAGTGATGTATGGGCTAGCTGCAGAATGAGAAACTGGGATAACTGTATGAGAAACATGCTCAACAGGTTTGTCTGGTCCATGCCAGCAATGACCATCCTCTAGGAAGAGCAGTTGCAGGCAAATCAAGGGGAAAAGAGAGGAGGCAGAAACTGGGGTGCTGGAGTTAGGAGGCTCTCTTCATCTCTAAACTATATTCATATCTAAACTGGAGTAAACTGAACCCACTTGCAAATGGTTTAGGAAAAAGATGTTTGAAACTTCTCAGACAAAATCTGCATTGCTGTGGCAAATTGTTCCTTAGAACAATCACATTATATCAATATAAGTTTCCCTGACAGAGTTAATCTCGTTGGGAGAGAACTCAGAGAGTTCTTCCATCATCATTAATTGCATATTCCCAATTGTTTGAGTCATCAAACTGCATCTTCCATTAATATAGTCAGAACTGACATCAGAGAATAGGATTACTTGGTTTTATCTATTTAAAACACTGACACAACACTTGATTTTTCTAGCCTTCTGACACAGAGTGCCATGTGCTGACTTGATGAAAAACAACATTAGCTCTCCAGAGGCCTGCTGAGACTTTCCAAACTTCTGGATGTAAGGATAAAAGCTCTTAGTACTTTTGCAGCATCGTGGTGTGTGAAATGTGCTGAGGGGGACACTTTTCAGTTCCAGGTGACAGTGTGGAACTGAGGTTCCAGGACAAGGACTGGAGGAACAGCCCAAACTTGGGCATTTTTGCTGTGATGAGTAAAGATGGCAGCTAGAAAATAAGCACCATTCTTGGAGTGGGTTATGCTGGCGGAGCCCTAGGGCCTAATTTGGAGTTAGTATGTTTACTGTTTGCTCCAGTTCAATAGTGGAAACTACAATAGTGGGAGGAGGAGTATGAGGAACCAGGCCATGCTATTTTGGCTAATAGATTGTCATTTTAAATTGTGAAATCAGTTAGGATAAAATTTGCTCTGGTTTGTCTCTTTATCCATGCTGGAGGTTGGATGGGCCATCCCTCAGTCCTGACTGGAGTCAGGATTCTAGAGTGCAGAGCCAAGGCTGCAATTAGCACTAGCACAGATACTGAGAGACCATCTGCTTAAGGCACAATTGTTGTCAAGTTAGGGGAGCTACAAGAATTGTTGTCAAGTTAGGGGAACTTAGAGCTCTCAGGCTGAGTCTGGTCATTTGCAGTTTTGTGCTAGGACAAGTTTTGGTGTCTTTTTGGCACAGAGCTGAGCAATAAGAGGGTGCATCATCCCAGGAACATCATTGTGAGCTTCAGACCATTTTGGGCATCTTTCTTGCTGTGGGTCAGTTAGCAAGGAAATGAAAAGACTCTATTCCCAGTTGGAAATCTACTCAGCATTGTGATGAGAATGGTTCTGAGAGATGAAAATCTTTCTGTCTTGCTGGGAGAACAGTGAGTTTGGAGGGAAAGATTTCGCTGGAGATTTTTGTACTTTCCTCAGTTTAGTCCAAAGCACATTTGTGTAATTTGATGGTGTGACTTGGGACCTGCCTCTCAGGCTAAGCAATATCTGTGTAGACACATGGTGTTTGTGGGGATTTTGAGGTGGCAGGGTTTGGGGGTACGACAACTGGCTTCTTAATTAGTGACATACAGGCCATAAATTCATCCTACTAGCAGGAAAATGAGCCACTCAGCTACTAGTGTGCACTTTGTCAAACCCACTCATTCCTAGCTTCATATCCTGTATCAATTACTCTGTCCTGTGTGGCTCCCTTGTCTCATTTTCACTCTGTTGGTCAACTGCCCAAAGTTGAAGTGGGGGGATGGGGAACAGGCAGAGAGAGGGAAGGTTCTCATTACAAATCAAGATATGAGATGACACATTTAATCCTTAGAGCAAAACTCCTCCAGTGACAGTTAAAATGAAGTTGTTATTCAGTCTCCTCAGTCCATTCCCTGAAATGGTATTGTTTATGACAATCCCTTAACATTATGTCATGAGTTTGCAAATACACAAGCATGGCATATGATCAGCCCCTCAGAAGGAATAGCAAAGGCAGCAAGAAGAAACAAATGCCCTCTTGCAGGTTTCTGTTTCAGGGAGGGCTGTAGCTATCACTGTCAATGATGTCAAGGTTATACTGAAATGTGTGCCCAGTGATGTATTTCTTGGGGCTTGCCTCACCACCGAGGCAGCAATTCAGTCAACACCAGAAGGATCACAAAGAGGTAACTGGAAGCTTTTCCTCACTTCCCTCAGAGAAAGCAGTGGCACTGTGTTTATTGTGAGGGCTTTCTGTGTGTACAATTGGGCCAGATCTCAAATTACAGGGTGAGGGGGCTTTGGAGACTCTGTTAGCACAAATGAAACCAAATACCACAAGCATCTGGTAAATGCAGCATCTAGATAATATACATTAAGCAGTTATTGTGTTATGTGCAAATTAAGTGGCCAGTGCCTAATCTTCAAAGGAAAGCACAAAGCTCCAAGTCATTAGAGAAGTATGATTTGGACTGAGTTCCAGCTCCTGTTACTTGCTGTCATCTTCACTGTTAAACTAAATAAAACTTAGACTAAAGAAAATAATCCTCTGCAAAAGCTGGTAACTGGTTGGAGACTCTCAAGAGATGTTTCCAAAGCCTCCAGGGAACAAGGACACAAAAGTATTACCTCTGTGGGCTTTGCCACTCACCTGTTAGCAACATTGAGCAAGTTATTTAGACTTGTACTTTTAAGCAAACAATTAAAGCCCATACCCCATGGTATGGTACCCTCAGAATTTCCTTATCCAAGTCTCTATTTTTTAGACTTAGAATATATTCAGAATTTACCCTAATTTAATTTGATCAAGCTTTAAAATGGTGATAGTTGAATTAATGCAAGCCATCATATAAAATCCTTCCTTCTTTTCCAGTGGCTTAGTCTGAAATGGCTTTAACCCAAAATAAATATAAAAATAAATAGGAATAAGGATGTCTATTGCAGGCATTTACTTTGTCACTTCTTCAATCCTTTCTTATATAAGCAGCCCTTGAACTCATTTGTGCATGTTTTAGAAAATTGACATGGAGATTAATATTCACTAGCTGCCTTCCAGCTTTTAAATAAAATATGGTGTAAGGATATGTAACAGAATTCCAGTGTGGGGCCAACCAGAGTAAAAATGAAGTATCTTGCAAGCAGAGCATGAGACTTGCCTTGGAACTGAAAGCTGAAAGCTCCTCTCTCAAGGTAGGCTAGAATCATATACCCACCTCTTCATTTGGATTTAAGATCAGTTCTCAGTTGTGTTTGTAAATGTGGAAATAACTGCAGTTCCAATTTAATGTGAAATATACTGCCATGGGAATATTACAGTGAAGGAAGAGTAACTCTTTTGGCATGGTAGTCAGAACACTGAGGAAATCCTGTTTTACTCTGACTAACTGGAATGTGAGCCAGATTTCTGTCTCTCATGTCAATAGTCCATCTGTGGCTGCTGCCTTCACACAGTCATGTCTGAGCAAGTCTGACCCAGAGGTGCTGAGCTCTGTTTAATACTCCTGGACTTAGGGTACCAAGGTATTAGACCTTCTATTCTTACAGTGTCCAATTCAGGCATGCTGGCAGAGTTGGCTTTTTCTGTCCCTGACTTTAGTTGGAGTAAGTTGTCAGCATCTTCAAAAGCTGGACTGAGAGGATTTGTGTTCCCCCTGCCCTTTCCTTTCTGTGTATTCCTGAGAGGAGTGTGTGCCTGAGAACCAGAAAAACTGCTACACTGACGTGTGAAATTTCTGTTTGCTTGTTTTCATCTGTCCTTTTGTCCTCAGTGCAAGTGTTTGGCTTAACTCAGGATATCTTACCCAGTCAGGCAGTCTGGGACAGGCTGGCAGTTGTGTATGAAGGTGGGAGGGGGACAAGAAAGAGTGTTATTTTTGCAGAGCTGTAAATCCAGCACCTTTTGCCAGTGCTGTATTCTTTTTTTATGGCTTGTTTCTCAGAAGCTATTGCTGCAACAGCACTAGCTGCAAACAAGTCTCATTTACTCAAAAGTTCATGACAGGACAGGTCGTGCATTTTGCACATTTGTGGGACACTTGTAAAGGAAATACAGAGCACGCTTTCCAAAAGCTACAGCTTGAAATGCAACAGTTTCCATGCTGCCTGGAGCTTCAATGTCAAAGAGATTTCTATTTTTAGAGAGGGATTCTACTTAAAGAGCTATATAAGGCTGTGCTGGGGAGACCATTACTTTATTATAATATATGAGAATACTTGATAATCAGTGGGGGAGAAAAAGTCTGTGTAAAACTGAAAACCACAATGATACTCTGACTTAGATGTCTTTTGAGAAGAGAGATAGCTGAGGTGAGAACTGAAGACTCAGTATTTGGTTTTATATATTCCAATAATATAATTTTTCTCAAGTTCTTGAAACATTTGCTTTAGCCATTAAAATTGTGACAGAAGTCTCTTTATGATGAGTGATGATGCAAGAAGAACATAGTTCCAAATACAGTCTGATGCCAAAACACAACTTAATCGTGCTAATAGGTGACAACACCAGAAAAAAATCAACATACTGCTATTGTGTCCTCCATGAGAAACTCAGTAAAACTTGATATTACAGATTTGGTTTTTCAGACTACAACTTCCTTAATTATCCTGAGTACAAAGTGCATCTGAACAGCAGAAAAACAATCCGAGTGGTCAAGTTAGCTAAGAATAGTAACAGTTAGTGGCAGAAGAATGGAGAAGTGTCTGAAATGCTAGCTTGCTAGTGAGCCTGCCTCTGAAGCCTCTTTTTTTCTTCACATAGAATCATCCAGTAAACACATACCCCTGTTACCCCTAATCCCTATTTTTG
Source organism: Corythornis vintsioides (assembly GCA_025447755.1). Lineage (NCBI taxonomy): Eukaryota > Metazoa > Chordata > Aves > Coraciiformes > Alcedinidae > Corythornis > Corythornis vintsioides. Next base: position 12,112 of record JAOEGS010002629.1, on the reverse strand, counting down.
TATTAATAGATAGGGAAGTCTTAATAATTGGTTAAACCTGTGTTCTCAACTTTCTTAATATAATTTCTACTGCAGTTTTGAGTTAAACTGTTTGGCTTGCAGGAAATCATTTATCTGTGAAGCACGGGACACTTTCTGGCTTGGTTGAACTTTCAGGTGCAGCCCAGGTAACATTGGCTCGAGGAGCTGTTGCCAGTGTTAGCACAGCAGTTGGGGCCAATATGGTTTTGCTTGAGTAAGGACTAGATGAGGTAACAGCTAAATAAAGCACACTGGATCCATTTCTGCTGTAGTCTGACACAGCTCCTGTGAGGGATTCTAAATTGGAGGCAAGACTGAGCTGACGCTGGTCTTGACTTGTCTTGGGTTTCTACTTCTGTTTTTATATTGTCTGACTAGCTGTGACATAACCTGTTTGCCTTCAGGTGAGTAAAATTATGAACAGCTAGTCTGTTTGAATTAGGGGTGAAAAGCCCACAAGTAGACATGATGTCTGCTTTCCAGTAACATAAGGAAAGACAGCAGTCTTGTTCCATGCAGAAGCCAGAACAGACTACTTGGTGGCAACACAATTCCTGATTTCTTTGATCTAGGGAATTTCCTTCATCCATCTAATGCACTGAACCATGGCTAGAGGAGAAATTACACTTATCTAGACATCTGTTATTCAGAAGGGGAAAAAAAAATTATGTTGAAATGTGCATTTAGAATGCTTTCGAATGCACTGACACACTAGTCCTGGCTCATTATTAGAAGTATGAGAAGCAGTTCAAGTATTTCGAGGAACTACCCCTCGAGTGAAACTATTGTGCACACCGGTGCCTCTGCAGATTTTTTGGTGAAATCAGCTTTATGTAACTATTCTGCTTTAGAATATAGGGCAGGAAAACAATTGAACAGCATAACTGTGGGCATTTGCCATGTTGGAAGTGAGGGCGTGCACCTGAAGGAAGCAAGTTGGAAAGAGGGGTTAGATGAGGAGGGCGAGGGGAACGGCGCCGGCTTCCCGCGCTTTTAGCCGGAGCAACACCGCCCCCCTGTGGCCAGCGGGCGGAACTGGAGGAGGTGTTCGGTACAAACACGACTCTGCTCCTCTGGCATTAGAACATACGAACCGGGCCAGAGCTGCAGATTTGAAGATAAATTTAAGGAATATGGTCATATTTTTTGACCAAGATATGCCTTTTGTGCAGTATCCTGCTCATTCCTGGAGTAGCTCCACAAAAACCAGCTCTTCATCTTTCCCAGTCTATGTCGAAGCAACTAACTTGCTTTGAGCTGAAACTCTCTTCTCCCTCTCTGCTGTGAGGGAAGTGTCTCTACACCTTTCCCGTTGCCTCACTGAGAAAACACCCAAGAAATCTCCCTATGGTAGTACCTTCTTCCTTCCTAAATGTCATCAGTACTGCTGCCCTACTCCACAGCAAAGATGTTTCTAATTTCATCTGCTTTGCAGCTGTCTCAGGCAGGAATCCCAAGCTGCTTCTCCCCAGTTCCTGAACAGTTTCCTACTGGGATTATACAAATTTCTACACTGTTTCCTGAACAAATAACCAAGGGTACTCATTGAGGTTTTATGGGTTAATTTTGAGTTTTGTTGGCAATAACTTCAATAAACTTTATCCTTGTGGTTTTTATAAAAAAACCTAGAAATTATACAATATTGAAAATCCATTTGTTAAAAAGTTGTTCTCTGGTCAGTCAATTCTCTTAATCTCAACTTTTTCAGTGTGAATTTCACTGAAAGTTTCATGTTCTACTTGTAAGATACTGTTCTGTACCTGCATTTGTTTCCATACAGAGGGAGAGTAGAACTGCTATTTGCTAAATAAATAAATACTTCCATTTGATTAACACTAACTGTTTAATAATGACATAGATCTATTACATAGAGTGCTTTCATTTGTAAAATGTAAAGACATTAATATACAGATGCCTAGTCCAAAGCAGTAATAAAGGACTATAATCTTCAAGGTTCATTTTTGGACCAGAGAAAGGGAAACCTTAACTGAGGTAAGATCTCTTTTTGTTTCTTTACAGCAATGTATATAAAGTTACATCACTGGAGGTTTTTCCTCTACATCAGCTGTGTATATTGAAAGAGCTGAAAACCAAGGACATACGTCTTCAGACCTGCAAATTTAGTCATCAGCAATTGATCATTTAAAATGGTGAGTGCAAGGATACATATTTGATCATTCCATTTGTATTATCTTTCTATTTTATTTGCAAACTCTCATTTTATATTGACTTCAGAATTCAATTGAATACCATCAGAAACTGACTGCTTTTTCTTTATTCTGATGTCATCTCTCAAACATCTCTAGATAAACATTCTCCTGTTCTCAGTGAATAATATTCCTTAATCACACCAGAAAATAACATATTCTGCAAATGAAAAGGAAAAAGGTCTCAAGGTGGAAAGCCCAAGCTGTTCTTGAAGTCTCTTGGGAAGAAGCAACATCTTCTTACTGAGATGCTGCTGTAGGAGATAAGATTAAGCAACATCATTATGCTGTAAACAAACACCATCAGTCTGTAAATTGTGATTATACAATGATTTAATCAGGCTTCCTCTAAATTGCTGAAGGTTAACTCGGTAACCCAAAGTACATAATGTCATAGAAAACAGCTGTATTGGGTGTGTGTTTGTGTAAGCCTGAATTTACTTAAGGATAAAAATTGGTTTTAAAAGCCAGTAACTTCCAAAATATTTGTAAACACAATACTAATCCTAGAGTCCTTTTGTGTAGCTGTTTTAGAAACATATTTGTCAGAGTAGTTATTCTGAAAGTCCAAAACAAGTAGTAGACCAAACTGGGTAAAAAAAATGAGACTGAGGGAAAAATCTAAGTCATTATTTTTCTATTAGAGTACTTCTGATAATTTCCTGAGTGGTATGAAAATGTCTTTTGAGAAGAATGTGAGTCCACTGGGGTTTGTATACTGGATTATTTCCCCCCATCCCTCTCCCCTCCAACATCTGACTTAAATATGATCTTTAATGGCTTCCTATGGTAATGTGTGTTTACATGTGATCATATGTGTTTGTCATTAAGACTATGTATGTTAAGAGCATATATAACATATATAACACCAGGTAAGTGTGAGAATTTGTTTGCACTCATCCCACTATTCTTGCTTTCCTGTGATAAGAAAAAAAAAATATGACAACAATGATGTGGGATTATCATAAAGCATATATATAAAACCATAGCTGTCATGATCAGAATTGTACTTTAACTAGTTTAACTTCTATCTTTAGCTTTATAAAGCTGGTGTGGATTTTTAAAGTATAGTAGCTATTCTTTTCTTTTTAAGAGGGTGATCATATCCCTTCATAGAAATCTATACATCAGAAATATACACACAGATGATATATTGTTCTGAGGTTTGTTGAAGAGTTCACTTTCATGTTCAACCATGCAAATACTAAATGTTTGGACAGGGCATCATCATTTCCTTCTATGGAGGAAGGTATTTTTTCTTCTGAGAATTATGTAAGAAGCCACTCAGTAGTGTGTCAGCAGAACCAGCTGGTTAGTAGCTCTGTGGCACAGTCCTCAGGGTGGAACTGATGGGAGGGCAAAAACTGATCTTCAGGGGTTCTTGTGTCAAAAGAGAAAGCAGGTAAGTCACTTATGATAGTGATGATGAAAATAACTGAAACTGTCATTCACCACCCACATGTACAGCTAAGACAAAGAGTAATGTCTGGGGAGGAGGCCATGCATTTTGCTAAGGTAGTAAAAACAGTATCTGGAGAGGGAGGAAAGTCTGCCCACTATCTAGCAGGAATTGGGCAGCATTTTGTATGAGTGAGTAAAGACAGGTTTCCAAATACAGTCTGAACGTGGCTGCTTCAGTAGCAGCATCACTGAGGACTCTTCAAGAATACAGCATCTGATTATTGCTTGAAATTAAATCTGTTTTTACAAAAAAATGCAGAAACCCAGCCCTGAGAGCAGAGTACTTCCTGAGGATTATGAATTAACTGGTGTTAGCTGCCTCCCTTCCTCATCAGTTTCTCTTGGCAAGTTACTGTGATCCCCAGAACATCTTGAGCTGCAGTGTGACACTACTTGTGTATTTTGGACAGAGTGAGAAGTGCTCAACAAGCTGTTGAATTGGGATTCCCATATTTGCAATGTGAAATTACACTGTTGAAACAGGCACGATGATATTGTCACCAGCTGCTAAGCTTGAGATAAAAATACACTTGCCATTTTCACCTTGTTACTGTCCCTCCTTCTGTTGTTACAGTTCTCATGAACTCAGTGACCTAAGTGCCATTCCATGATGCCACTGCAGAGATGGAGCATGTACTAGATGGACATGGTCACTGTATATATATGTGCACCTAAAGTCTTGGTTTTTTTACCTTTATAGTCAGAGATGACCACATCTCAATTTAAGTTAACACTTGTGTTTCATCAGATTAATATCTTGACTAGAACTTCATTTGCTATGAGGTCTGAAGTCAGGGTGAGGTTTGAAACATGCTCTGTTACTGAAGAGCCAACACTTATTATCTCAATTTGTTGATAGTTACTGCTTTTTTTCACTCCTCTTGCTTGGGTGCACACACATACTGTGCCCTTTGCAGAAAGCAGTGTAATGTAATTCAGATATTTAATGAGTTAGTAAGAAAAACCTTCACTCTAATTGCATGTTATTTTAACAGAAAATTTTACTATTCATACAAAGCTGAATTATCCTTTTGAAGCAGGTGAGACTACTATTTTCTTATTACAGTTTTTCCTGTTAGGTTATGTTACATTTGGCTTGTTCAAAGACATTAGGTCATTCCCAAATGGCTTTGCTCTCATCTCAAGCAGCAGAGGGCAGTGAATCCACTGCAAAAATAAAAATGTCTGATCAGAGGAAAATTATTCTCTTTCCCTACACTTCCCAGTCAGAAGGTAATTTCCTAACAGAAATTACCACTGTAGGGCACATGCAAAGTAAATTACAAATCTGTGTAGGTATCATGATGATTTTTTTTTTTAACTTAATAAACCCAATACAGGCACAATTAGATAAACAAACATTATTTTTTAAACTACTGTTACTTTCAAACCAAAGTACTATTTTCTACCCTGTGTGTGCAGTTTAAAACTACCCCATGGTAGTTTTAAAACCCATATTTTTTTTGTTATTTTGCTATGTTGCAAAAGGGAACAGAGGAACAAGGCAAAGGGAAAAAAAAAAAAGGGTGATAAGGCCAAAATTAAAACCCAGGGAAAGTAGTACTGAAGACATAAAACAGATATTGTCTGTAGATACTCTTCTGGGTGACTGTTTTGTAATTTTCCATGCCTAAATATTTGTAGACAGAGGTGAAATATGAACACTGAAAGCTGTTCAATTAGGGTGAGGGGAAGTTAAAAAAAACAAAACATAACCCAAAATGCAGTCAATCAAAAACCCCAGAATGCTTGGGACTTGTCCTCATGAAACCATAGACATTCTTCCCCAGACTACTGAGTTTAAAACTCAGTTTTCCAAAGAGGAATATTTTGATATGAAATATTCAAGCAGCTCTATTAGAAACCATCTTAAAATAATTTCTAATGGAGGTATAGCACATTCATGTTGACCATGAAAAGCATTAATCAGTCAGTACCATTTTCACATTTCTTAATAGGATTTTTACAGTCTCTTTAGACTGACAGTAAGAATCAGCAGTTTGATCTAGCTAAGGACATTTTATATTATATTAATAATAATTAATATTTATATTAATCCTCACTAAGCCCATTCTTCATTTTCTCTGCTTCTTTGTCTTCTCAATTATTTGATGTGGGGACATAAGTATTCTCCCCAAATCTCTCTAGGCAGGAAAAAAATCCCCATGGGATTGAAAATTGGCAATTATCAGGGATGACAGATCTCCTGTGAGTTTCCATGTTTCCCTACACAAAGCATACCACACTTTATTGCCACAAGATTCCATCTCTGATTAGAAAACTAGTAATGTGCTCATAGACACCAGGGAAGGGTTTTTATTACAAGCTTTGGTTCCTCAGGACATTTGGAGTGCTTCTAAATAAAATAAGGGAGCACTGGGGCAGGAGGTGGGTGGCAGGGGTTTTGTTGTTTGTTGGGATTTTTATCTTAAGGATAGAGGGCAACATGATCCTGGGCCACATGAATAAATAGCTCAATCTGTAGAACATGAGAAGTAAATAATCATCTTTATTTGGCACTGTACATGCTCTGTCAAGTTCAGAAAGATGTGGGTAAACTGGAAAGGGTCCAAAGTAGATCAACAAGTATGTTAGAAGTGTTAGAAAGCATGACCTGAGAGGAAGCTGTGGAGAAATTGACTGTATTCAGTCTTTCTCTTTTGTTAAAAAACAAAATAAAACAACACAGCTCTAGGGATGGGAGAGAGGACTTTACCTCTTCACAGCAGGAAACTATTATAAAGCAGGCAGTGCAATTGGTTGTTCATGTTTGTAGGCTGAAACCAGCAAGAAATCCATTTTGCAGCAAAGAAATTGAAGCTTACATATTCTGTGTTTCTGAGCATGATGAAAGACTTCACTAAATTAGTGAAGTCCTGGAAGAAAATGTCCTGGAAACTCCTTCACTGGAGGATTTCAGAAGAGTTTAAGGAAATTTCTGTCAGAAATTGCCTTTAATCTTCAGGGATGGAAGCTGGTTTTGAGTGAAATTTTACTCTGCCTACAAGTCCTAATTCATGATGACTGAAGTTTTGTCAAAGTCCATTTACAAGAGGTCACAGTCATGGTTGGTAAATATGGGGTAGTTTTTTCAGCAAGCAGTCACACACATCTATGCTCAGTGCTAGCAGCCATCTCAATAACTCTATAGGAAAGGGCTAAAAAGAACCAGGAGGTTCTTTACTTCTCTGTCTCAAAAATTAGCAAAATAGAAGATAAATTAATTTCCTTCTAGAACAACACAGCACGGAGCTCCTCAGTCTCCAGACTTGTACAAAGGAGAGCAGCAGGCACAGAATAAAGTGTATTTATGATAAATCCCATTCTTTGGGGGTCAATACAAAAAGCTGCATTCTGTGCTAGAGATTAAAAAGATTACCCCACTTGCATTAGCAGGCCTGTTGGTGACCACAGCAAGGTCTGGTTGTGAAAATTAAGGCTCAGACAGCTCCCAGAGCCTTGATCAATACCTTTCCTCCAAGACTCATCTGGCAAAAGTGATTTCAGATCACTTTTGCTCTTGGGAATGTAATTACCTCTCAAGTATGGCAAAAATGAGTTAAGTGGCAGACTGATACAATGACCAAGTGCTTCATTTCCTTCCTGAAATATCATATCTAATATAGAGAATCAGGAGTGATTCTGATGTCAGGCTAATCCTCTGCAGATGCTTGTTCTCCTTGCATTTGGAGAATCTCAGCATGATGAGTCATCTCTATTGAACAGAGAAGAGTCATCTTTATGGAACTAAAAGAGCAGGTCAAGACTGAAAGCTGGAGAAAACAGGCACACACACACAAACTATTGGGCAGTCTCTTCTTGTTACTGTATTTATGCAGTGAGATGTAAGAGGAAACCAAAACATTTCCTGGCATGGCTAGTGGAAGGTCAGTAACTGTTTCATTTAGCACTGCTGTCTATTCACTTGGACAGCCACTGCAACCAGACTGTACAGATACCTGTGGACCATGAAATGCTAAATTCTTAATTATGACTAATGTAAGGAATCCTGCTTCCTGCAGATGGCCAGATGAAGACCCTCAGATGACCATAGCTGGATAACTTACTTAGATGAAGTTGGCTTAATTATGTCAGTTGTCATTAAAAAGACTGCATTCATAGCTATTCATAGATTCATAGATATTAGGGTTTGGAAGGGACCTAGAAGATCATCTAGTCCAACCCCCCTGCCTGAGCAGGATCACCTAGACCAAGTCACCCAGATTGCATTGATTGCAAACTGAAACTGCTGACAGTTGAAAATACACCTAAAAAAGCAGTGGAATAGAAACTCATTTTCCTTACCAATTCTGGCAGCTTGTTTGGTTTTGTTTGTTGTTTTTTTGGTTTTTTTTCCTTAAGCAATATCTTCTCTCCTTCTGGTGATGATAGTAGCTTTGCATTCAGTGATAATCACCTTCAGAAGACATTAATCATCTATTCTTATCAGAAAATCCTCTTTTTTTCTGTGATTATTCTGAATTATTCCTTGTCTTGTGCTACATTACCTAAAGAGGAGATACCTGAAAGCATGTTATGCTGTGTGGATGACATAGCCTTCATAAGGCTCATCTGCTCAGTCATATTGTGAGGAAGATGAGTAACTCACCAACTGAATTGAATGCACACAGCTCACTGGTACTGATCTCCATCAGCTTCAAAGCCCTTGCACTCCTTTCTTCCATACCCTTGCTTGTAATTCTTCTGTAACTCAAAATTCACAGTGACCCATGCCAGCCACCTGACTTAGGAGATCATAGCCATGAAGTCATTAATCCTGTCATCAGATGTGGAATAAGTTGGCATGCAGGAACTTTTCCATTCAGATAATTAAGAATTTTTTAGGTAGAAATGATTCCAATTATTTTCAAAGGAAAAAATGATAGGTTCAAGCCAGTTTTGACTACCTTGCAGTGTTGTGTTTAAAAGAGCTGAGAGTCAGTTCCTCAGGTTGTGAACTGAAAAATTATTCCATTTTCTTCTGGAACAACATTTGCTCTCTGCACTTCATTCTTGTCTGTTTTCACACTCAAATGAGATGAAGTGAGAAACCTTAAACACAGATATTGAGATATTTTCTTGCAATTAATCACTCTGAACAAGAAGCATCTGGTTCTGAGTGAACCAAATTTATGGGGGAAATCAGAAATGAGATGACATCTTAGAGCAGGGCTATATCTTAACATAAACAAATAACTCTTGTATTTCTTTTGGAACTGTGCTGTCCTGAGCCAGATATGAGAACAAACAAGACATTAGTTTTATTTCCCAGTATGAAAGTCCCTTCAAGCACTCTACTGGGAAAAGAAGGTCCAAAAACCACTGGCATTGTCTCAGCCTCTAATCTATTGGGGTTGTGATGAATTAAAAAGGACAACATTCTAATTTTAGTAGAGTTTTAAGTAGACTTGTGAGAACTCAGAAGAGGATTGAGCTTGTTTTCTCCTGTGGAAATGACTGTTAGTTGTGGGTTTATTTTTCCTTAGATTAGATGAATATTGATTAGGCCACTGGCACACATCCCAGCCTTTTCTGGAGATAAGGAGGTGATCATAAAGGGCAAAAGGCAGGTTTTATCCCTTTCTATCTGTCAGTAAACCCTGAGAAGGATGAGTTGCAAGTGCAGTTCTGGCAGGGAGCTTGACAAGCATCACAATGGCCCTACAGTTTGCTTGCATGTTGTGTGTTCCTCCCCAGCAGATTGCATCCATTAAGTAAATGAGACCTCCTAGCCCATTCTCATCAGGAATTTATGTCTGAGTGTTAGAAAGAAAAGGATCATAAGCTGGATATGACATGCAGCTGGAGAAGGCATTGGCTGTGGATGTTATAGGCAATGTAGAAACCTAAGAAAAGACAGAGCAAAAGAAATCTTTTCACTTACCATCTATGTAATGACAGCCATTGTCAACCAGCTAGAGAAAAATGCCCCTTTACTTAGATTTTTCTTGTCTGATCAAACAGTAACTGACCTTTTTGCTTAAGGCATCTCTAGCTATATTTTGTTGAATCAGCAGTATTTCCTTTGTTTAAAAGAAACGACTCAAGCCCATAACAAAACATTCCTCACTGTTTTCCCTTCTTCTGTTTAGCTGAAATGTGCAGCCTTGTTCTGCAAGCACAGACTGTATTACTTCCAAAAGCCAAAGGTCAGCCCAAAATCTCCCAGCATATTTACTGTACAAAAGCCAAGCAAGGAGATTTTCAAAAAGTCTTTGGAGAGCATTATCCTAAAATATAAACTTAACAGTCATTTCAGTCCCCTGTGCCTTATGGCCTATTTGTTTTTTGTTGGGTTTTTTTGGTTTTGTTTTGATATGGTCTGGGTTTTTTTCTAAATATTAATTTTTTTTCCTGGAATCTCTGAATAAAACATATTTAATAGATCCTTTTCCCAATTCTTCCTTTTTCCACAAAGAATGGGGATACCACCTTTTAGGTGAACCTACCCTGGCTTTTTTAAACAGGTTGTACTGATATTTTTATTGAATCACACAGAATAACAGAATGGTTGGGTTTGGAAGGGATGTCTGGGCATCACCTAGTCCAACCCCCCTGCTAAAGCAGGTTGCCCAGGATAATGTCCAGGCAGGTTTTGAAGGTCCCCAGAGAAGGATGCTCTACAACCTCTCTGGGCAGCCATCAGGTGAAGTTAGTTTTTTTTTTCCTTAGACTGCTTAATACCTTCCTTTGTGATGTGTTCTTAAGTATTGAGTACATACTTTAATAATCTATAATTAGAGTGCATGGTCTTAGCAGCACTATCTGTCCTCTGTCATTCTGGTATCAGGAGACACACTGGGATATATATCCCTAGCCACAAATATTTTGACTTTTTTTTTTGCCTGCTTATCACTGCTTAAAACTAGCAGGGCAAATTCCTCCCTGAAGAGTATAGAAAAGTAAAAGTGCATGGACACCTACACAGATTTTCAGATGACTACAATTGTTGCTGAAAAGAAAATGCTTCCAACAAACCTGCTTATAATTGGACCTGACTCAGTGCTGATTCCTCCAAAGAATAAAATAAAAATAGTAATTACAATCAGAGCTACTCATATTCTGCTGTGAGTGACATTTACTGTTTACTATCCATAATATTCTCCATAAGAACTTCAAAATAGCTGTGCAAACTGATAAATATATTCTTTCAGTAGGAAAATTGCTCTGGATGCATCACAGTGGTACTTGGACAGTGTTTAGCAAAATGGGAAATTGAACAAGAGAAAAAAAAAAGATCCCCAGGAAACTGTTGTCTAAATATGTTGCAAACAAATGGGATTCAGTTTGTTTGGAAGCCTCGTTCCTTGTGGTGCACTAGAGCTAAACAGCAGGAGTTGAGTCCATAAATCATGTCAAGGAGTAAAGCCAGTCAGAAAACTATAAAGTCATTGTGTACAATAGTCCTCATTAGCTCACTAGTGGTTTTTTGTTGGGTTTTTTTCCTTCTCTCCAGAGAAATCAGATATTAATAGACACGCAATGTGGGACAAGCTTGCAATGGCTACAATGGGAACAGAATCCACCCCTAGGAAGGATTTTCACATTCCATTTAGAGACTATAAACCCTTCTTTCCAAACTTTTCTATAAGACTCTGTTCTGCTAATTTTCTCTGCTAAACCAGTTGTAGTTAATGGTACTTGCTGCCTGCATTTTCACATGGAACTTTCATACACCCTTTTGGTTCTCAGCATTGGAAACAGCAGCACTGTGAGATCCCTGAAAGGATTGTCCAGGTTTCTGTCCTCAGCAGTGCTCCACACTGTGTGTGTGTGTGTGTGTGTGTGTGTGTGTGTGTGTGTGTTCAAGAAACTCCTGAGCTTCAGCTCAAACTCCAGGTCTTTTGAGTTTCCATCATCACTACTGTAAAAGACAAGCTTATGATTGGCAACCAGAGCTTGGCAGCTCAGAGCTGGGATGCAGCACTCCTGTAAATCCACAAGGAGCTAATGCTCAGCCAAACACCAGGCTGCCAGACAGCAGACCTGACTCTGCTTCTCTTTGATGTGAAATCTCTAGCTGAACTCTGTGGAAAGTGATCCATGTCTAAGATGAAGGCAATAATTTTTAGTGTGCTCCCTCTACATTATACTTTTAAAGTTTTAACAAGACTCATGTTTTTAATCTCTCTTTTTCTCTGATGCTGAACCAAAGTTCCCTGGGCAAGGTTAAAGCTCTTAACTCTTAACATTTTAGCATCATGTCTTTTTTAGCCTCACTAGAGTCTCCTGCTGCTAGGAAGTCCTTCACTCAGCTATAGTTTCCTCTTTTTCATTATTACCTTTTATGTAGGCAGGTTCATTCTTAAGATATAATTATAATTAAATTATAAGGGGAAGTTGATTGTTTTAAAACCGACTCTATATAGGGATAGCAAAAGCCAGTACCATAGATCAGTGGACAAAGCAATAACAGCAGTGGT